>OZ023321.1:23034086-23131501 GCA_964007375.1 Ophion obscuratus | reverse complement strand
AGAAATTCGACGCGTCTTGTCACGAATAAACATCAACGATATTTCCCCCTTCGAGAAATACGAACACTGCAAAACCGAGCTATTAAAATCGCTCTCGCTTCTCGATAACAGTGACAATTTCAAGGAATACCCTTAAGGGGCTACATCTACCGAGAGGCCCGAAAAGTGATCAAATTCCGATTTTTTTCTGGGAAACGCTTGGTGAAAAAGAAACGCATTTTTTTAAACACGAAGACACATATATTGAGCCTGAAAAAGAATAACCATTAAATAGAGAGAACAATAAAAAAACATGGCCACCGGTAGACGATGACATTTTTTCGCGACGTTTGGCGGTGGACACTCTCCAGGCTAAATGATCCATCTAAAATCAAAAAGCTAAATGGATTATTCAACTTAATAATAAATACGAGTCATTGACGATCGTCGATTGTGAGAATAACTTTTTTCAATAAAGTCGCGACGAACCGAAACTCGAGCATACAAAATCTATGAAAAAAGTCGTCATTCTTAAATAACTATAAAAAAATAAAGATCGATTTTTAAAAACTGAGATCGTCAATGACCTTTAAGCATTTCTCATCGTACCTCTTGTAAATCTGGAAACAATCCATCAAGTGGTTCGCGAGATATCATGTCCACCGACGTTGAAGACAGTATCACCTGCCGACGGCCATGTTTTAGCTGCTTTTCTGTATTTTTTTGGTGATTTTTCTTAAAGGATCTCATTATATGTACCTCCGTGTTGAAAATGGCATTTCTTTTTCAACAACCGTTTCCCAGGAAAAGTTTCGGAATATGGCCATTTTTGTCGGGCCTCTAGGTAGATGTAGCCCCTTCATTTTTGCGAAACGGAAATCAAAAATAATCCCTACCAAGTATTGTCAGAAGAAGAAACGTCCAGACTTGCGGTCCTTATTCACGTCCCTCTCGATCGACTCACAAGATATTAAAGTTCGCATCGTTGGAGTGCAAAGTTTTTTTCTCATTGCAAATTTGTATCCAATACATCAAAGCTACGATGAACTTTTTTAAAGATCTTTTTAAAGATTTTTCATCAGAGAAAAAACGCACAAAAAATTACCATTTGCATTTTAACGATGCAAACTTCGTGGCATTACACTCATTAATTCGTCCTGAATATCGTTTTATCGTTAAAAGTATAAATTATTTAATTGACATTTCAGAAATTTTATGACGACATTGATGACGCGCACGCGGCCGTCAGGCACGGGAAGGTCGTAGGCTCAATGTTCTTCGGGCGAAACTTTTCAAAAGCATTGCAAGAGAGGCGGGACAATTTGAACGGAGCGTCCGTGGAAGATGTGCTGGCTGGAGAGATCGAAGTATCCCTGGATATGGGAAGTACGTATTTGCCCATAATTTTTCGATATTCGTATCGTATTTATATTTATGCTACTATTATAGTTGTCATTGTTCTCTCCCAAGCTAATATTAATGACGAATAATAAGACAGTAATAATAAATAATGAGACAATAATAATAATTACGATGCAAGTGATGTCTACGATGATAATAACAATGACCATGATAATGCATAATCTATGTTATTATTATCATCGTCATGGTTATCATTAGTGCTATTTTTGTCACTATTATTAATCAGCTGACTATCAATCATAAGGGATAATTAATTTTGTTATCATCCTGTAGATGCTAATCCTTGAGGAATTTCTTCTTCGGCAAGTTCTTTGAAACGAAATGGCAACACTTATAACTTATTTTCTCCTACGCAGACAGACAGATCGGCCTCTACGTCGAGAAACATTTGTATGACCGGTTCTTTGAAATTTACGAGGATATTGTGCAAGAGTGCGCGCTTCCGAAAAAATTCGGTGACATGCCGCTTCGCGTACGTACGGAATAGTAATTTAATATATTTATTTATTTTTTTCACCCGTGTTTCGCGTTGTTATGCTCAACGAGCGAATTATGCGCCTGTTCTTTTATTCAACGGAGCAACGATTTTAATGGGTTTTTCGATGAATTCGCGCAGTTCGAGGATCCGATATTCGGAAAAATGGATCAGAAGTACTCGAGCGCCATGGCACCCGGATTCATACTGACGTGAGTGCATTGTCGAAAATCTATTTTGAAAAAAAAAAAAAAAAAACAGAACTTTTTCCAAGGAGCGGAAAATCCGAGCGAACTCACATTAATCCGTAGCAAACCCAAACTCGGAAATCCGAGAACAAAATTATTTTTCAATGACGATTTTATAAGGAAGACTTCTTTCCAAAAGCGGTAAACCCAAACAAATCTATAGTGAGTGGGAGTACAGGGAAAGAGAAGCAAAAAAAGCTACTTTAAAAACATAATAGACTAACATAAATAAAATCACCGTAAACCCAACAGACCCAAACAAAAACGGGACAAAAAAAATGACTTTCAAAAAGCAACAAACCCAAGTTATCCGAAAAGAATTAATTGTAAGCCTAAATAACCCTGCGTAGATTTCCCGAATACGCAAATCTACGAAGTAACTTTTGTAAAGACGGTCGAAAACACGCATTTAAGGGGGCAGATACCTTTAGGCGAGGAAAAGATCGCTGATTTTCATGATTTTTTTTTCAAGGAAAAATGTTCTCACTATTTTTGAGACTTAGGGTATGTTTTGTTACTACTTTTGGCTGTCAGATGGTATTTTTTTAATTAAGCTTTAAAAATGGCGGAGGTATGACACGGTCTTCTAAACGGGTTGCAGCGAATGTTGTCGAACGGCGTGACACGTAACGTCGGCGGGATTAATCTGAAAAGAACCAACGAAGACTTTTCTTTCATCAACACTCATACGCAGAATGTGAACCAAGAAAAAGTGGGGAATGTTGAAAATCGATTAAATAGTACGTTTTGAAATAAAAAGATTGAATTTTCCGAAAAAAATGGCTCCATTTTGCAATAACTGTTTTTTTTTTAACATTTAAGGTCATGTTTAACATTTAAGGTCACCAGGGGTTTCCAAAATTTCTTTTATAACGCCCCCTTTCTGCGAAAAAGCAGACCACCGCGCACATCTTCATCGACATTAAACGCGCCCTCCCTGTATATCGCAACGCCCCCTCACTTTGGAAACCAGTATTTGACACATTACAGTTAGAAAGATTTATACGAAATTTCATCAAAATCGGTCGATCAGTTTTTAAGGCGGGATATACATTTAGACAGGAAAAAATAAGCAATATTGAGGGATTTTTTAAACTGAGAAATAACCATTCTAGAATTATCAAACTTTAGGTACACTTTAATAGCATATTTAAATATACAAAATTAATTCATCATCAAAATGGCCGAGCTGTGGCAGAGTGTTACAGCAAGGTAGCTGCAAGAGTTGCGAATCGGCGTGCAGTCTCGCTTCCCGTAGACTTCGATTTGCAAAAAAGTTTAAACATTTTTGCAGTTAGAACATGTATAGTTTCTATATGACGATAATTGAAATGAAGAAAATGCAAATTTACGAAAATATCACGCATTTACAAAATAAAATCAACATTTCACACATTTCTGTAAATTGTGGATTAAAGTAGTTTTTTTTTTTCAATTTATAAAAAACAATTCTCGTCAAGGAGAAGGTACACACATCATCAATATTTCTACCAAGTTTCAACTCAATCGGCTTAATAGTTTTCGAGTAATCCTGCACGCCAATCTCGATAATGCAGTTTTGAGTTTGAAGTTTTTCGAATTTCGCTTTGAAACTTTGGGAAAATATTCTACATATATAGTTTTATCGTTTAAAGAAGAAAAAAATCGACTTTTCGATCGTTGTAGATGCATATCCCGCCTTAAGCTATGCGTCACGCCAGTTTCGAAAATGCAGTTTAAAAGATCGTGCCATACCTCCGCCATTTTTGAATATTTATAAAAAAATTACCATGTAACAGCCCAAAGTAGTAATAAAACATTCCCTCAGACTCAAAAATGGTGAAGAAATCTTTACTAAAAAAAAATCATGAAAATCAGTAAACTTTTTCCTCGCCTTGAGGTATCTCCCCCCTTAATACGCGATAGGAAATCAAATTAATGCATTTTTCAAAAATTGATTTCAGGGTCGTATTCTTTCTCGCAACGTCTGTTTCGTCATCCATAATAATAGCCGATCGTCACGAGGGAATATGGGACCGAAGTTTGGTGCAGGGTGAGTTTCGTTCAAAATTCTCGGGTTCATTTTTTTCTTCATTTTTATTCATTACATTTGTACAAAAAAAAATGCGAGGACATCGGAGAGAAATAAAAGGTAAAAAGAAGAGAAGAAAGAATGGAAAAAATGAAAGACAGACAGGCTCGATAGTGCCAAGCTGAACAGAGTGCATCAGCAACCCACTGAACGTCTTGGGACCTCCCTCGAGAGGCTTTATCGATAATTGATCCTGAATTGGCGTGGAAACGATCCTGATGCCGATTAGTATTCGCGATGCGTGAACAAGAGACCCCCGCGAAGACCGGAGTTACATTTACATAGATACATACATACGTGAAAGCGATTTGATAATTTAAAATCGAAGGCGACTCGTTCGAAACCCGTAGCCCGATAATGGTACATGAGAAGAGAATGGCTGGGAATAAATAAGATAATACTTCACTTAAGGCAGTAGTCTGCTTTAGAAGCCGAAAAAAAGCGTTTTTTCAGCAATTTTTTTGAAAGGGAAGGAAATGATTGCGGTAAACGAAATTTTGAGACGATAGTGTATTATATTCAAGCTTTAAAAAACAATTTGTATTATTAAAAAATATTGAAATTTTTCAAAGTTGTAACGATTTTTCTGGGGCGCCTGGAGGCTGCACTTGTAAATCGGTGCCGGTGATGGAGGTTGTGCGATGCATCTGAAACAGTCGAACGAAATTTTTTTTTTTTAGTTTTTATAAGTTCCTTTTCTATATGAACTAAAAAAATACCGAAAAAATGATGAAATTCCAAATTTTTTCGAAGTTTGAAAAAAACATGCACTTCAAAAAAAAAAATTTACTTTAAGTTGCAAAACAAGTAATTTAAATAGTACTTTTGTCCAACTTTTTTAGTTCAAATAGAAGATAATTTAATACTGAAGGTAGATCACTTTGATTTTTTTCGATCGGACATATATTGTTTTTGCTATCGCCGGCACCGTTTTCTAAAACTTGTGAAAATGAAAACTCGAGAAAACGGGCTTTAAAGTTTTCGGTCCAAAAAAATATAAGTTTTTGGATACTTACACTAATTAGATGTTAATCAGCTATCCCCGAGCCATACAATAATCCTTCCTAGAATAGATTTAAGACAAAAACGAAAAAATCGTTTTTTTTTTGAAGCCTGTAAAGCAGACTACTGCCTTAATGTGAATAAATGTCCATATATATCGATAATTTGGAATAATTGTTAATGTGTTTTTTGATGAAAAAAAAAACAAACAGGTGTGACGACCGCCGAAATACTGTCAGCTCATCTCTTGACACAACTATCGGTCATCGTGATCCAAGTGACGGTGACCCTCACGATAAGCTTCCTTCAGTTCGACCTCGACTGTCGTGGCTCCGTTTTCGCCGTAATGTCCCTCGTTTTTTTCGTCGGGTTTTGCGGACTGTGCTATGGTTTTCTCATATCCGTAATGTGCAACTCGCACACGGTCGCCAATTACGTATCAACCGGAAGCTTCTATCCTGTCATACTACTTTGCGGTGAGTGTATTCCCGACAGCCCGTTCCTTTCTATGGTCGACTGCATTTTTTTTTCGTCAGCATGACTGACTGTACCGCAGGGCAGACTTGCCTAAATCGTACCGAGATTGTATTTCGCGTGTGAAACTAGCGAGAACATCACCTGAGGCGGGATATATTTACATATAGACAGAAAAAAATAAGCAATATTGAGGGATTTTTTAAACTAAGAAATAATTATTCTACAATTATTAAACTTTGGGTATATTTCAATAGTATATTTAAGTATACGAAACAATTTTTTTAAATTAATTTATCGTCAAAATGACGGAGCTGTGGCAGAGTATTACAGCAAGGTCTAGCTTCCCGTAGACTTTGGTTTGCAAAAAAGTTCAAACATTTTTTCAGTTAGAATATGTATGGTTTCTATTTGACGTTAATTAAAATGAAGAAAATGCAAATTTGAGAAAATGGCACGCATTTACAAAAAAAATCAACATTTCACGCAACATTTCTGTAAAATGTGGATGAAAAAAGTAGTTTTTTTTCCAATTTTTCAAAAACAATTCTCGCCAAGTAGAAGGTACCGATATTATCAATATTTCTACCAAATTTCAACTCAAGGGGCTTAATACCCGTGCAGAAATTTTGGCAGGGATACAGCTGGATTCTGACTTGTATCCCGGGCTCCCAGTCGGGATCTAGTCCGATATCGGATCAGATTCGAAGACTAAATGTAAGATCCGTAAACTGGATTCCATTAGGGATCCAGAACCGGATCCTTTAATGACTCTAAATAGATTCCCCATGGAATCATTGAGGAATCTGGGAAGGATTACGGGTGAATACAGGCTGAAATAACATGTCAAAAGTGGAATTATGACATGTTAAATTTATTATAAAAATAAATAACATTTATAAAGTTTTTGTGCATTAAATTATCAGTAAAAAAAAAAATTTGTCCAAAGATTCAAATGGCAGATCGCGCTCATCGCGAGATTTTGATGTAAATTAAAAAAAATTCACATCAAAATCTGTGAATGCAAATGTATTGACAAGAAATTATAAATACAAAAAAATTCACAAAATTAGTTGTGAATTTTTTCGTATTTAAGACAAATTAAAATCAAATTCAAAATGATTAGATTAAAATTTGCGCCAAAAGTGAGTTCGTACGTATTTTGAGAGAAAACATTGCCTCGAGGCAAAGAAATTTTTGCACATAACTTTTTGTGCGCACATTTCTTTGCCTCAACACAATGTTTTCTCTCAAAATACGTTTACACTTGTGGTGTAAATTTTAATATAACTGTTGTGAATTCGATTTTTATTTTCTTCAACTCGAGGAAATTCACAACTCATTTTGTGATTTTTTTCATATTTATAATGTAATATTTGAAACTCACAACTATTTTTGCAAAAATTTCTTTGCCTCGACGAAATGTTTTCTCTCGAAATACGTAAGAACTCACGGTTGGTGTAAATTTTAATCTAATCATTGTGAATTTGATTTTAATTTGTCTTAAATACATACAGAGGGAATAAACTTATTCCCCAAAACCGGTATCCCGGTTAGAATCCAACTTGCAGCAGTATCGGAATATGTACGACGACGATGGCATAATTTTGAAAATTTTGGCATCACGTGTATTTTCGGTATTACTATGTAATTCCTATCTATAGATAGGAATTTTATAGATAGGAATCTATAGACAGAAATTCCTATCTATAGATTGGAATTCCATAGTAATACAGAAAATACATGTGACGCCAAAATTTTCAAAATGATGCCATCGTCGTCGTACATATGCCGATACTGATGCAAGTTGGATTCTAACCGGGATACCGGTTTTGGGGAATCCATGACAAATCTTGATCGGGATTTGATCGGACAAGGGTATCCCGGTCAAAATTTCTGCATGGGTAGCTTTTGAGTAATCCTGCACGCCAATTTCGATAATGCAGTTTTGAGAAAAACGCGTTTGAAGTTCAGGCCCGCTCCGAATCTGAGCGGTGAGGCACAGCGTTAACGGGCTGTAACGTTTGAAGTTTTTCGAATTTCCCTTTGAAACTTTGGGAAAATATTCTGCATATATAATTCTATCGTTTAAGGAAAAAAAAAGAAATCGTTTTTTTGATAGTTGTAAATGTATATCCCGCCTTAAGGGGAGGTGAGATACCTTCAGGCGAGGAAAAAATTGCTAATATTCATGACTTGTTTTCAAAGGGAAGCTTTCTTCACCATTTTTGAGACTTAGGGTAGTTTTATCATTACTTTAAACTGTTACATGGTATTTTTATAATTTATTGACCTTTAAAAATGGTGGAGGTATGGCACGGTCTTTGAAACTGCATTTTCAAAACTGGCGGGACGTATAGCTTAAAAACTAATCGATCGATTCTGATGAAATTTGGCATAAACCTCTCTAACCGTATTGTCTAAAACATGACCATAAATGTTTTTGTAAAAAAAGTCTTTTTTTTATTGCAAAATGGAGCCATTTTCTTTCGGAAAATTCGATCTTTTTGTTTCAACCGTGCCACGGTCTTCTAGACGGATTGCGGCCGATGTTGTCAAACGGCGTGACGCGTAGCGTCGGCGGGATTAATCTAAAAAAAAACCTACGAAGATTTTGCTTTTATTAGCACTCAGACGCAGAATATGAACCAAGGATAAGCAAAAAATGTTGAAAATTTGTTGAAAATTTGTTGAAAAAGTTTCCACATATTGCAATAAAAGAAACTTTTTGATTTTCATTTTCAAGAACATTTAGGGTCTTTTTTTAGACAATAAGGTTAGAAAGATTTACACCAAATTTGATCAGAATCGGTCGATTAGGTTTTTAGCCATACGTCACGCTAGTTTGAAACCATACCTCCTCTATGCCTGCCATACCTCCGCCATTTTGAAAGATTAATAAGAAAAAATACCATGTACCAGCCAAAAGTAGTAATAAAACATACCGTAAGACTCAAAAATGGTAAAGAAATCTTCCCTTTAAAAACAATTATGCAAATCAGCCATTTTTTTCCTCACTTAAATGGATCTCCCCCCTTAAGTGTCCGCCTTCGATGTTGTTCAAACTCACATATGTGATTAGGCATTTAACGCTATTAGGCACGTATTTTTTTACCGGTAAAAAAAACGCTTTGAAAAGGGAAACCACCCTTCGAAGAAAGGCCTGTCATCCCTTCATTTAATTTCTTTTCAAAACTTCTATAGTGCATTTTTCATCGCTTTCATTAGAAGAATTTTGGTTTTTGCTTCATTCACAAAATCACCCATCGACAGGCCTTTCTTTGAGTAGAGGTTTGCCCCCTTAAAACCTTTTTTCCGCCGATAAAAAAACGTGTCTAATAGTTTTCAGTGCTTTATCATAGATATGAGTTTCAACAACATCGAAGGCGGACACTTTACTGATGTTCCTTGTAAGCGGTGCAAATGAAGGTACCAGTCAGCCGCGTTGGTTAGTAAGAATTATAAAAAAAATCGTGAAAAACCTAACAGTGGATTATTTTTCACTGATATGTTGGTGAAGCTCTGTTATACACAATTATATTCTTGAGTGGTACGTATAGAAAGGTAGTTCTTTATTACGAAGCGTGGCATCAGTTTTTTTAGCAACCAAAATAACCGCGCTTTCGTTTGGTGTCCGGATACTTTGTCAATTACAGTGGAGCTTAATAAAAAAAAGTGACAATCAATTATTATGCCCAACGTTAAACTGGAATACATTTTTTTCGCCAAGACCATAGCCGGGTAAGTAGGAAAAAATTGCCCCCGCATTTTCTCCAGCGAAATTAGAAGTATATTCTAAGGTATAAGAAAAACAAATTTTCGGAAAATTTCATCCCCGTCAACGCAATGGTTTTGGAAAAATGATTTTTTTTAATAAAAAAAAAAAAAAATTCCGGAAACGCTTCAGTGGTTCGATTCGATTCTTTTTGGTACTTGTTACGATCAAACGTGTTACGGAATAAAATTATAGAACATCTTGCGAAAGATTAAGGTTAAAAAAAAATAATGTTCCTTGTTTTATTTTTTTTACCATAATCCACTTGGGGTACAATAGCAAAAATTTTTTCATATAATCTTTGGGCACCTTATTAGATTATATAATTTTTTCAAAATGATCGGTTTGGTACGCCACAGTGAAAAAAAAGAAACAGACTTTATTGATATATTTTAGTTATATATCTATATAACTAAAATATATCAATAAAGTGTGTTTCTTTTTTTTCACTGTGGCGTACCAAACCGATCATTTAAAAAAAATTATATAATCCAATAAGGTGCCCAAAGATCATGTGAAAAAATTTTTGCTATTGTACCCCAAGTGGATTGTAATAAAAAATAATAAAACAAGGAACATTCTTTTTTTTTTCAAACCTTAATCTTTCGCAAGATGTTCTATAATTTTATTTCGTAACACGTTTGATCGGAACAAGTACCAAAACAAAAATCAAATCGATCCACTGTACCGTTTCCGGAATTTTTTTTTATATTTAAAAAGAATTCATTTTTCTAAAACCATTGTGTTGACGGGGATGAAATTTGCAGAAAATTTGTTTTTTTTTATACCTCAGAATATACTCCAAATTTCGCTGGAAAAAATGCGGGGGCAATTTTTCCCTACTTACCCGGCTATGGCCTTTAGTAGATTTAGACAATTTTACATTTTCTCTGAAAAGTCGCGGCTAGGAGAATTCTGCTAGTGACATTTTCAAAGTTTTGTCATCAATATTTTCTTTAAACATTGGGTGACCCCCTATTTTCATTGTCGTTGCAGAATGTTTAGATTTTTTTACACGCGTGATGCAGTTTATGTCAGGCATCTAGAGTCATTTGGTGTACAAATTATTAGATAGAAATGTGACCAGCGTGTCATCTCCATAAAGTGCCGTAAGAATAAAACGATCTTGAGTCGTAATTTTTCGTTAAAAGTTTGGTAACGTGGCTTGAAACTTTACCAGTATACTAGATTGTATTTGTACTTGACTGTAGACGAAAATCAGTTACTTGTTAAATATTTGGGTCCCTGAACGGAATACCTCAAAATGCATCCTATTTTGCGCAAGTATTGTGATGTTGAATAAGTGCTCGCTGTTTTTTCGCGAAAATTAAAGCCTTATTAAAAAAAAATCATTCCTTATACTTTTGAACGTTTCGAAACTGTTGCGTCATCAACTCCTAATGATGCTGAAAGTTCAGCTAGCGTCTGAAATGAATCTTCGTGAAGTAATGCCTCCAATTCAAAACATCAAAATTATTACTTTTGAAGCGTCTAAACCAATCTCTGCATGTTGTTTCCGACAGAGCATCGTCACCGTAAGTCTCAACAAGAATTCTGTGTGCTCCAGCTGCAGATTTTTTGTGAATAATATAGTGCAGTAAAATCCCCCGTAAATAATCTTTTTTGGCACAAAATTTGACATGTTGAACTATGAAAAAAAAGTTGTTTACACTTCGATGAAATGACAAGCACTGAAGTTCAAGCTTGCTTGCACGAGATTTGTTTAAAAAAATAAGGAGAATTTTTATTTTTCTCGAAAAATATTTACTTATTCATCAATATTTATTTTGTCCCCTTTAAAGTAATCCCCCTCAGATATGATACACTTGTGCCAGCGCTTTCCCAATTTTCAAAGCACTTCTGATATGCGCTTTTTGGTATGGGCTTGAGCTCTCTCGGCGACGCGTCCTTTATCTCCTCAATCGTGGAAAAACTCCGTCCTTTCTTGGGTATTTTCAGTTTTGGAAACAGAAAAAAGTCGCAGGGGGCCAAGTCCGGTGAATACGGTGGCTGAGGCATGATTACGCGTGGTGTTATTGGCCAAAAAATCACGCACAAGCAACGATGTGTGAACAGGTGCATTATCGTGATGCAAAAGCCATGAATTGTTTTGCCACAAATCGATAGCAAAACATCGCCAAACACACCAAAACACGTCTAACCTTTATACAGGGTGCCCCAGAACTCAACGTTAAGCCGAAACGGGGTGACAGGATTGATTGTAACCATCATGAGAAAAATCAGAAAAAAAATAAAGCAGGGCCTTTGAAAGTAGACAAATTTTGAAAATTTTTAATTCATAGTTTAACAAATAGTCTTAATTCTAGGAAACTTGGGATTGTTTGGGTTTGTTTCACAATAACCGAAAAATGGTTACAGTTTGACCAAATTTCTAGGTTTTTCTTAAATGCCCATAATTTTCAAACTGCATGGGATAGATTGTTTTTTCTGATTTTTCTCATGATGGTTACAATCAATCCTGTCACCCCGTTTCGGCTTGACGTTGAGTTCTGGGACACCCTGTATATGTCAAAAACAAACTAAATATGCAAAATGGATGATAATGTCAACATATGTTGGGGACACGTGTACCAACATAACAAAAAAAAATCGAAAATCGAATGTACGTAGCCCGCGAAATTTGAAAAGTCACCACATTTTTTTAAACAAATCTCGTACAGTGAAACTTTAGCTATATGTTTTTTCAGGGGTACATCAAATACGCCGTGAGAATAAATAAGTGAGAATAACATAGAAATAAAATAAAGTATGTACGTGAAGCTCTTTAACATTTGAAAATGGCGATTGGTGCATAATCGCTGATGTTTTTCAGTAGCAGTACCTTTATTATGTTAGTATTTGGTTTTCCAATTGAAATTTTGATTTGTAATAATTGAATAACGAGCCAACGCTTATTTAATGCAAGTTTGTAACACTGCCGTTTTGGACCAGTAAGTAACAGACAGGTTCGTATTGATAAGTGATATGTCATCATCGTACATGCATACATAGCCGAGGTAAGAAACATCAAAACATCAAAACATCAGAAGGCAGTCATATGAAATTTTCACCCCCGAGAGAATATCACGTGTGATTAAGGCCTTAGGCCACTATAACGGGTATAAAATCATGTGCGAGTTTAACAATCTTTTTCGTATGAAAAAGTGATTTACTCATAAAATTAATTACACATCCATTTAGTATGAATATCAAGCTGTTAGAAAATATATTTTTTTTTCGATGTACAAAATGGCTGACTACTCGAAACTTCTCGAAACAGCTTTTTTCCAATTGGCGTGACAAATAACTTCAACAATTTTCACTCGATTTACTTCACGTTTAAAAGTTATATTCCTAATTGCATTTCGCCGAGAAGTACGTACGGAATTTCTGATTAGTTGAAAACTTTTCATTTTATGAGCAGTTATAACGAAATTTTTCACCGAAAATTCATTTTTTTAAGGGCGGGGTAAAGTATTAAATTTTTTTTTTTCATTCTTTAAAAATTTTTTTTAATGAATGCATAATATATCAAGAATATTGTGTTAAAATTTCAAGTCGATCGGAGTAAAATTGACGAAGTTATGAGTATTTGAGCGTCTATTGCTCCATGCCGTTCTCTTCTCTTCTGCGTTTTTCAAACCGTTTTTCTGAGACTTGTCATAGTTGAAGTCTGTGTGCACGATGACTCAAAATCTACTGGACCAATCGCTTTGAAATTTTGCACAGTACTTCTTCACATAATTCACCAGGTATTGTTGAGAGCTTTTTTGTTTTTTTCAATAATTACTAATTTTTCAACAACAAATTAGCCGATTTTTTTAGCGAAAATCGGGTTTTTGGCTCCCAAGTGCAACGAAAAATCGAAAAATCAAAAAAAAAAAATCCTCCCGTCATTACCTCGAGAAACATCTCCTTTAACAAATGCATTTTGATTTTTTTATTTCAAATGATTCTGTTGCGAGTTATGGTGCACACCGCAAACCAACTTTTTTTCGAGGCGCCTCCGGGGTTTAATTTTCACTCGCTCAATTTTGAATATTTTGCAATGCAAATTTAGGAGAATGTTGTTCAAATGTTACTTTATTACACGTAAATTTTTCAATAAACGAACACTATTCGTTACGCCAAAAAAAAAATCTTAAAAACATGCCTTTTTTTCGCCGAATTAACTTTACCCCGCCGTTAAGTTCAAATACCTACAACTGTTGAATAAAACAATATTTTTTAAATTCCGTACGTACTTCTCTAGGTATACTAATGTAGATTGACGAGAATATTTGTTGGATGCTAAATGTTTTGCCGCGGAGTGCCTAAAAAAAATATAACAAAAGCAAATATAAGTAGTCGGCCATTTTTTACATCGAAAAAGAAAATATATATATTATCTAACAGCTTGATATCCATACTAAGTATATATGTGTAATTAATTTTACGAGTGAGTCACTTTTTCATACGAAAAAAATTGTTAAATTCGCACATCATTTTATACCCATTACTGTGGCCTAGGGCCTCAACTGAGAACAAACGAACCTCGAAACCGACGCTGGGCAATAAAACAAATAGCGTACAAGCGCGAAAAACCTATAAGTGAAAAATGTAGAAATGAAACTTTACCACCATCTTTATGAACGGAATCTGCCGGGGCTAGAGAAATTTCACGTATACACGATAAAAACGTACAAGTGCAAAACGTATAAACGAGATTTCACTGTATTACTTCTTTACTGACAAATTACCATCTCAAACGACATGCACGCTGTTCTGGTACCGCCATTTGTTGGAAATCAGCGATACCTTGTTCAACGTCCTAATAACACGTAAACCAGCTGTTTGTCTTTACGATCAAAGATGTTACCAATAGGGAGAAAAGTTCTCGGGTGTATTCAGGCAAGTCAGGCCCGCGATCCTACAAACTCCAGACGAGGAATTCCTTTCCGCTTTCTTTCCGAATACCCTGACACATTTTTACGTCTGTCTGTCTGCAGGATGTATATGGCCGATCGAAGGAATGCCGAGTGTACTGCGATGGTTGAGTTTCGCGTTGCCAACGACGATACCAGGCATAGCACTCCGCGGTCTCCTCGACAAGGGCTACACCGTCAAGGATCCACAGGTTTACAGCGGTTTTCTCGTCGTCTCCGTGTGGGTGACGGCTCTCATAGCTATCTGCTTCTTTCGCCTCAGATCGAAAGCGGCGTGAAAATCGCGAAACATCGAATTTTTCGTACACGTCTTCTTTTTTTTTCTTTGTTTTCGTTTGTTTTGGTGTCGTCGTTCAGGGGTAGGTTTTTCTTGCGGTTCGCGGCTATACGAGAATGGTAAATTGTTTACGGGACTTCCGGTAGCGCGCCGCAACGCTCGATTTAGCGCGTTAAAATGCCTTCGAAACAGGGTTTTACAGTGTACAAGGAGTTGGGCGAAAGAAGAGAAGAAAAAAAAAAGAAACGCAAAGAAAGGAAACGTTCTTACCTCAATTTGTAACGAGCGCGCGAGAGGGCCCGTTCGTCAAAAGTCCTCTTGTTTTTCTTTCTTTTTTCGTCTCTGTAGATTTTACGCGTCTAGATGTAACGGGGTTCACGCATACACGCACGCAGGACCAATCTCGAGCGCACGTAAAATAGTCCAGTCGAAATAGGATTTCACCTGGAATTAATTCCGGGCTTCGATTTTCTTTTTTTATACTTAGGGGGTGGCTGGTAGTGTAAATCTCGATTTTCGGGAAAATCCTCCTGGTGCGTTTGTCGCCATCTTGATTTGAAGACAGTTTTTTTTGTTTTTCGAATAACTCGCTTATTTTCAACCTTAGAGTGAAAATGACTGTATTCAAAGTTGTGGGAAATGTAATTCTCCACAAGTTTGGTGATTGTAATTTTTACCCTAGGATCGATATTTATAGAGTTAGACTGCTAAAAGGGGTAAAAAAACGTTTTTTTTTAACTTATCTCGTTTATTATCAAGTTTATTGTAAAAATGGTAATAAATAATCACGTAGGATATTTTATTTCCTCCAACTTTTGTTATTAGCATTTTTACCCTCGGATCAATATTTTCGGACTTATACTTAATTTAGAGGTGAACTTTTTTTTATGTTTAGTTATTTCATTGATTATCAAATTTGTCGTAAAAATGGTAAGGAGTAATCGGGTAGGAAATTTTATTTTCTTCAACTTTGGTCAGTACCATTTTTACCCTAGGATCAATATTTTCGGACTTATACTTAGGGGTGATCTTTTTACCCCTATTTGCAGTGTAACTCTATAAATATCGGTCGTAGGGTAAAAATTATAATAACCAAACTTGTGGGGTATTACATTTCCCACAACTTTTGATATGATCATTTTCACTCTAAGGTTGAAATTAAGCGAGTTATTCGAAAAACAAAAAATCCCTCTTTAAATCAAGATGGCGGCAAACGCACCAGGGGGATTTTCCCGAAAATCGAGATTCACACTACCAACAACCCCCCCCCCTCTCCCCTAAGTATAAAAAAAGAAAATCAAAGCCCGAAATTAATTCCAGGTTAATCGAATTTTAGACCTATCTCAACTGGACTAAAAGTGAAAACGAGCTCGGAACCGTGCGTTTTGCCGATAGGGCCGCGCGCACATCAATGATGATCGCGAAACGCCGCAGAGGAAGAAAAGAAAAAAGAAAACGAATTATTACGCTTCTAGTCAAAGGCCGAAATGTCCGCAAGCGTGTTGGCACCTGTGCGCGCGTGTGTGCGCGAATTATGTAGACTTTTTTTTTTTAACTACTTCCGCCTCTCGCGCGAGACGAAAAAAAAAGAGCCGTCGATATTCGAATGTGCTCGCGAAGAGCTTCGGAAAAAGTACACGCGCGAAAGTGCTTTCGATTCGGGGCGATGAGAAAAAGGAGACTAATCTCGCTGATGGGAACATGATTGATCGGTCGCGCCGAGAGAAAAAGTGCTCAAGGAGCATCGAACGTTTCGTCGATCAATGCTGAAGGATGCTGATTATTCTTTTCGCGCACGTAGTTGCGTCCAATTAAATCTCAACTTCGGAATTTCCGGGAGTTTCGCTGTACCGTCTTCGAGTAATTTGTCAATTAAAATCTCGACAATTTGAGGCAGTTTGAAAAATGGAGAATCGCGAAATTTTTTTATTAATTAATTATTTTTTTTATCAGTCAATTTTTTTCGGCCGGTATTGGCCGTGAAAATAGCTGAGACGTTTCTGTGTATTCTTGTTAGCAATTTACGACCTCAATTTACAAAACACAGAGGCTTTGGATATTTATAAAAATAAAGAAATAAAAAATGCAAACTTTCACGTCGTTTAACGTCATATTGACTGCGGGTAAATTCTTAGGATTCTTCGTGAGAAACTGTGCCAAATTGGTTGGATCGTAATTCTCTTTTTATGCCGAAAACGACGCAGTGCACGGAGAAAAGTAAATCACCGGGATCAGAGAAATTGTTAACGGCAGGTGGCCAACGAAATATTTAAAAGAAAGACGAAAATATTTTATCATTTCGAAAATTCGTCGGTTCGATGGAATAAATAATTCTTAAAATATATATATCATTTATATATAATTATTTATATATATATATATATATATATATATATTAGACTGATTCAAAAAAAAAATTCCTTCTGGATTCTCGTGCTATTGTTGGGCACTGATAAAACAAAATTTCTCTAAAAAGATGGGCGCGGTCACTCAATTTTTAGAGGTGGCTATCTCGACTTTTTTGTATTTGAATTTTTTTAACGAACGTATTGCATTTAAGCATAGTCATGGCTTCGGATTACGGATAAAAATCACATCCAGCAGCTTTTTCGTAACAAAAATAAACTCTAACAATTTGAAAAGGGTGCAATATTCACAATTCAAATCCAGGTAGATTAATAATGGCGTCTATACTACTCTCGTTATTCATGTAGATTTATTTATACGCATTAACATTTCGCACTTTTTACGAAAAATTAAATTATAAGCTTTTATTCATAAATCGTATATTTACATTTTCAAAATGCTACGCTTATATTATCTTCAAACTCATTTACATTTCTTCCCAGCCATTCTCAAGTTCGTTAACATTTTGGGCAGAACGAAAATGTGCAACGTTGAACAGTTTGTCCAAATCTCTCTTAAATTTACGCTCCTTCGATATTTGTGACGGCAAATTCTTTTTAACTCGATTTTTTAAAAGTTGTTTCCAGACTAGATGGAGTTTTATTGATTTCAAGATTGCGTTATTCAATCGACGCGTTGGAATTTCAGCACATTTCCATTGTTCGAAAATTTCTTTCATCGTTTCGTGTGCATTTCGACGTATGGTCAGTTTTTCTCTGTTATGTTTGTAAAAGAACAAACTCAAAACTTTCCCGATTTTTATCCGTAATCCGAAGCCATGACTATGTTTAAATGTAATACGTTCGTTAAAAAAAATTCAAATACAAAAAAGTCGAGATAGCCACCTCTAAAAATTGAGTGACCACGCCCATCTTTTTAGAGAAATTTTGTTTTATCAGTGCTCAACAATAGCACGAGAATCCAGAAGGAACATTTTTTTTTGAATCTGTCTAATATATATATATATATATATATATATATATATATATATATATATATATATATATTATACATTATATATATATATATATATATATATATATATATATATATATATATATATATATATATAATTCTAAAAATATTCTGATATTCTATTCTTCTAATAAATAATTCTCTGGCATCCGCCAATGCCGGATTTACTCAGTCCGAGTAATTTTTTTTTCAGCCTGTGACTCTTCTAAACTTCGAAGTTGACATTTTATTGCACTTGTATTATGTGTCCGAAAGAAATCAGTATCGTTCGAAATCCATCGACAGGACGGCAGATTCTCCTTGGATCGAAAAAATTATTCGAACTTCGTACTGCCAAGATTCTATTCGACCAAATTCCCCAAAACATTTTTTTTACACTCCTTGTGAATACGAGTATCGCCTTCAGTCGAATCAATTGAAACGTCGTTTCTTTCGTTGGCAATGAGTTAAGGCAGTAGTCTGGTCTACAGCGACATTTTTGACGTCATTTTTGGGTTGAAATAAATTTGAAACCGTTGAAGTTGTCTTGATGAAATTTTACATACGTATTTATTGTTCCTTCGAGAATGTATCTACATTTAAAAAAAAATTATTTTAAATATTTTCATGTAGTTTTTTTATTTTTTTACAACGTGGTCCGCCGAAAACCACCTCAATCGGCGCCCACTCTGGGTGATGTTGTATGCATGTGAAAAATATATATATATATATATATTGTCAATCTGTATGAGCATTCTGGGGACTGACAGCAGAATGAGTGCTTCAAAAAATTTTGTTACAAAATGGCGGCCTGTTAAACTTTGATTAACGATATTTCATGCATTTTCGGGTATTCGACGAGTTATAAAATATGGGCAAAATTATTGTTCGGCTCAATTCCGCTACCAGTCCTCAGAAAGAGGCTACCGAAGGTATGTGCAAAATTTGAGCTCGATCGGTCAATTAGTCATCGAGATATCGTGGGCGCCGATTTTAAAAAACATAGTTCTGAGATAAACGCGTTCAAAGTTTTGATACCGTTAGATGAGGTTTGCGCGCGGCTTGCTTATAATTTCTATTACTCTGCTAATTTTTGAAATATCAATAAACGGTTTTCACGAGCGTATTGAGAAAGGTCTAAGGAATAATAAAATGAAGAAGAAAAAATCGATTTTGTCAAATTTCTAGACCAGACTACTGCCTTAAAAACCAACGAAATTTCAAGTACCAAGCCTCCCTAATCAAATGTGAGACGCGTTCTCAAGTTCGGCACACTTTTTTTGGCCAATTAAACCGCAATTCAGTAGTTTGAAGGAAAAACTACACCAATCAACCATTCATGATTGACTCAACAATTGAAACAATTTTCTCGGCGCGCGATCTGCGGGATAACAATCGATATCCCAACACCGTTGAATTCGCCTCGTACCGTATCAAGCATATAAAAGGTTGTTGACACTCCTGTAGATTTTATGAATGTACATATGGGACTTTTGAAACCCGATCTCCCTAGTCAAAACTAGTTTCGGCTTTTTTTGGGTTTCTTCGTTCGTGTGTTTGGGTTTTCCGTTTGTCTGATGGGCTCGGAACGAATATTGGCCAGGAAGATTGGGTTCGAACGTAATTCAGGTTTTGAGGTGACGATTAAGTTTGCGTCGTTGGAATGCAACGAAAATGAATTCTTTTCAACTACTCAAATTCTTTTCAGCCGATTCAGGCGATGAAAATCCCTCAAACGTTTCGACGTATTCTTATTAGAAATTTAACACCTCAATTTGCAAAAAAGGCTGTGGATAATGATTTTTTTTTTAAATTTTAATTGAAAAAGCAAAATGGAAAAAAAATATCGTTGCATTTCAACGATGCAAAGTTTAACGTCATGGTTTTGAGAGTAACATATGAGTGCGTGTGTCCATATATATATATATATATATATATATATATATATATATGTATATATATATACCGGCCAAAAGTTTTCGGACAGTTTGGATCATTGCAAAATTGTATTGGAATAATTTTCTTCATTATATAGATCTATATAGTATCTTCGTAAAATAAGAAGTGAAATGAATTACATTATTCTAACATTATTTGGCAACTGTGCAATGATCGAAAGTTTTGCAATTATCTGGAGTGTCCGAAAACTTGTGATCGGTGGTGTATATATATATATATATATATATATCCGAATAATGTGAATGATCCAAAAGTTCGTAATGTTCTCTACTGCTCTTTGGAAGTGCAGCATTAGTGATTTCCTGTACTTCTTATATTTTCAAAGTGTAAATAAATTATTTTTGATGTATGAAAAAAAAAACAGTAGTAACAATAATAATGATACACGTGTCGCGACGAAACGAGGATAACGTCGGCGATATTATTCAATTATTTATTTCGACTCTCTTACCAGGTGTGTAAGTATGAAACCGGAATTTGTCCAAAGGTGGCGCTAGATGTCGATGCAGTTACCGACACATCACGTCAGCGGTGTCTTGTTATTGTATTGATATCCGACAAAGATTTCCAACTCACAATAACACGAGTTTCATTCATTAGAGATTCGTCTCTCATTCATTAGAGATTCATTAGAGATAAACATGTCGAGTTTTGTGCCAACAAATTACGATTTGCCGACAGCACTACTTTTCTGTTTTCATCTGAAGAAAACCGCAGCCGAATCGCATCGAATGCTTGTGGAGGCGTTTGGTGAGCATGCTCTCGGTAAAACACAGTGTTTCGAGTGGTTCAAACGGTTCAAAAGTGGCGATTTTGACGTGAGGAACGAAGAACGTGGAAGACCACCGAAAAAGTTTGAAGACGCTGACCTGCAAGCCTTGTTGGACGAAGACGACGCTCAAACACAACAACAACTGGCGGATGTACCTACGGTAATGATATGATACTTTGTATCATATCATTACAATAAACGTGTTTTTTCTGTACAAAAATTCCGGTTTCATACTTACACACCTGGTACTTCCGGCACTGAGGAGAGGAGGGGTATTAAGTTTTCACATAGACACTTGGTACAGGCTCATTTATTCAAGGTATTACAATAAGGTGCGCTGTCTCGATCGTTTTACGTACAAACATATATAATACACGAATTATTCCCGCAATGGAATTTAACGAGTCCAGCTTTAAACGATGAATTCGTCTTCTTATTTTTCTACTCGGCGAGGTTTCGTCTTATTTCGCATTACTTTTTGTGTGTTTCTTCAACGACGGGATGGAGTTACCAAGCCGAGAATACGCGGGACTCGTATCGTTTGGTGGGATAATGGAAACGTCGATCGTTCGTTAGTGTCGAAAGGGCGTTTGTCCGTTCAATCATATATTCGATATCGATTGTATGAAAATTACAGGCAATAGGTTATGCTTTTGGCCAAATTTTACGTTTCAATTGGAACGAATAAATTGCAGTGGCACGAGTGAATTCGTTATGATTTCTCGGATACTTTCGCACTCAGCGCCACGTTCAACGGGAAACAGCCGTTCCAAAAATTCAAAGCTTATGCGCATTTTGCAATTTTTGAAAAATACTTTAAACATCGATCGAATCGTGAGAAAAAAGGGACAAACGGTTATTTTCACGGGAAAGATGATTTTGTCTAATAGGTATACACTATGTTGCCTGCTGGTCTACGGGGATATACGCACTACGTGAATTCTATACATTTTCGCTTTAGCGCACGCTTTCCATCTGGCTATCTAGCTTTCTAAATAAAAGGATCTTTATGTTCCAATGATATCGTCGAGTGCTCGAATCCTCTCGGGATTGAATTATTATTCTCTACGTATATATATATATATTAGGGTGATTCGTTTCAGGGTAACTTTTTTTTACCCATCGTGCCCGAAAACCCTTAGTTGGTACCCAAAAACGAAGTTTAGTGAAAGGGGTGTGTTGTCAAAAAATATTTATAGGTCGCGAATCAAAATGAAAGGTTTCCCATTTGATTAACATTGAAAAAAATGTTTTTCTCATTGTTAGCGTTACCATTCCGCGAATTTTGATATCGCGATATTTTCCAAGTGGGTTCTCATAGGAAATATGATACTTTACAATAAAGTTCATTGAGCCATGTCCGTAAATTCAACCGTTTAAGCGGTATCATTATTTCAAGTGAATATTTATTTTTTAACCAAAAAATCTATTTATTTTACTTCGTCCACCTATAGCTGAGAAAGAGTTGAATTTACGGGCTCGGCTGATAAAACTTTTTTGTAGAAAATTACTTTCTCTACAAAGTTCTCATTTGAATTTTTTTCGATATATCTAATAGCTTAGGCGTTACAGCCGTTTGAATAGATATTTCCGCACAATATTCACTTGAAATAATGATACCGCTGAAACGGTTGAATTTACGGCCATGGCTCAACGAACTTTATTGTGGAGTATCATATTTCCTATGAGAACCCATTTGGAAAATATCGCGATATCAAAATTCGCGGAATGGTGACACTAATAACGAGAAAAACTTTTTTTTCGATGTTAATCAAATGGGAAACCTTCAATTTTGATTCGCGACCTCTAAATATTTTTTGACAACACCCCCCTTTCACGAAAGTTCGTTTTTGGGTACCAACTAAAGGTTTTCGGGCCTGAAACGAATCACTCTAATATATATATATATATATACACAGGGTTTCCCTCTCATCTCTGCTACCCGAAATAACTCACTAATTATCGACGTCACAAAAAATGTTCCAGACTAAAGTCGTGCGGTTTTTAAGGGGACCGTCAAATGCGAGCAATATTTTTTTTATTTCGGTGAAGGCGCTGACCCACTCTGAAAGTCACCTTCACTTTTTTCAATGAAATGGTACATTTTTTTCAACCATCTTGGGATCACCTCAAGTCGCATGAAAAATATTCGGGGATCAAAGTCGTTCAAGGTCATTCAAGGTCACTTATTAAAATGAAATACAAATCTAAATATCTCGAATCACTGCCAAATATTTAGTAGTGATCCGAGATATTTAGATTTGTATAATCGATACTGTCCTTGAATGACATTGAATGACTTAGACCCCCAATGTTTTTTTATGCGGCTTGAGGTGCTCCCAAGATGGTTGAAAAAAAATGTACCATTCCATTGAAAAAAGTAGAGGTGACCTTCACTGTGCGTCAGCGCCTCCACCGGAATAAAAAAAATATTGCTCGCATTTGACGGTCCCCTTAAAAACGGCACGACTTTTGTCTGGAATATTTTTTCGCGACGTCGATAATTACCGAGTTATTTCGGGTGGCAGAGGATAAGAGGGACACCCTGTATATATGCGCGAAAGACATTTCGTGAAGTGTATGTACAATCAGTTCATTGAAAAATATGCCGACTCGGACAATAGAGAATAAGCAAAGTCGAAGAAACACATGGCCGCTTTTGCCGAGATGTTGAGAGGCCGGATTTAAAAAAAATGGCGCAATCAGCGAGCAGATCGTGAATTACCGAAATTTTAGGTATCGCGTAGCGAATTAAGTACAGTATATCGGCGTGTAATCATCGTTGCGCAGGTTTCACACTGAGAAAACGGCAAAAAGAAACTCTCTTTGCAATTTATCCTTCGAACTTCACCGTCTCATCGTTATCCGAGCAAGTTTTTTTGTTTCTCCACGCTCACTCGATATACAAAATAAATTATCATTCGTTAATCTCCCCCGCACTTCGCTCCGTCATTTTCTAGTCTCGCATTGGCTCACAAAGTTAACGAACCAATGGAAATGTTGCTTCTCTTGGCGTTTCTTTTTCCAGGCGAAAAAATACTTTTTCGAACATTCTGTCGTGTTCGAGACGACTTTGCCAATTTTTCGTGTCACGCAATTTGAGATTCTACGATCAGCACCAGCCGAGTTTAAACAAACTGGCTAAATGAGGTTAGATTAATTAAGGCGGGAAACCAGTTTAGGAGTACGTTTTTTAAAAGTGATTTTTATGATTTTTTTTTTGACAAGGGATGAATGAATAGAATTTATTCAAACTTTGGGAATATTTTATACATATTTTCAAACAAATATTAACATTTTTTCTGAAAATATGGAACATATGACCTGCCGCCCATCGAAGGTCGCCATCCGACTTTGCTGTTTGCGTACACTCTGGAGGCCACAGTTTTTATAGGAAATCAATACGGTTTGAAGATTACTCCAAGAACATGTTTTCCTTCTATATGAACCTGACTGTGATCAAAATAATAAAAAATTGCATTTTTTTAGAGGTCTTTTAACAAAATGTCGTATAATTTTTGTCATTATTTTACAACCTTTTTTGCTATAAAAAAATACTTTGAACAATGATTGCACCCCAAATTTAGGTTCATATAAACGTAATTATATAAAAAAACAATCTATCATTTTATAAAATTACAAGAGAGAAACTTTTTGAGCTAGAGTGTTCACAAATTGAAAAAAAGTCATTTCGAGAACGACGCGTTTAAGAAAATTACCGAAAACAAAAAAATGAAGGCAGTAATGAATTATGTGTACTGCTTACCGGTTAACCAGCGTTTAGTTTTACCAACAATTTATGGAATTTAAAAAACTGGTTTCCCGCCTTGAATGAAGAAGTAACGGATGAAATGATAAATTACCGATAAATTTCTAAACAATTAGGAACGAAAAGAATACTGTAAGCCCATCGAAAATTATGCTTACGAAACATGAAGACGAAATGACACGCGATGTGAAATTCCGTCGCCAGCAACTTTCGCTACACTATTCCGTCGGTTCTAACGTAACGCCGCTGAATGCCATCCCTGCGCTCTATAAGTATACAATGCGTACTTCGTGCGAGTGAGCAAGACGCACGCATTTTGTCACAATTATCAGCAATTACCTAGACGACATTTTTCGGAACTTTTCTCAGTTATTTTTTTCCCGGAATGCAATGGGTTCGAGTGTCAAAACGCGTGTTTCTAGCATGGCTAGAACCGCGTCTCTTCGATTCACGATTAGTTCAACCGAAGGATCATTTTAAGGGGAGATATACACCCAATGGTCGAAAAAATCGATTTAGAAGGTATGAACATTCCGTCGACCGTAGAAGACCTACATTATGGGCCTGATATCGATGATTCCACGTAAGTTGACAATTTCCATGATTCATTCATTCCCAAATTTTCAAACGCGCTTTTCTCAAAACCACGTTTTTCAAATCGGTACGAAAAATTTCTCGAAAACCAATTAACCGATTGCCTTGAGGTTTTTTTGTGGTTATTCTATACACCATTATCTAGTACTTGTCATAGTATTTTTTCCCGTTACTCAGTTTTTGTTTTATAGAGCAAAATAATAACGAATTTTTGGCCCAAAAATCACTATTTTTGTTCAAACGTCCGCCATTTTGTCATAAATCGATATTTTCAAAATCGGCTATGCCAAGTACTAAATCACAGTATCTAATTTAATAATCTTTTTGGTTTTTTTTTTCAGATGATTTTTGAAGAAACGCCAGTGGGTACCGTATACGCAGATTTTTTTACGACGCTCCAAGGATCATACAATATCCTTGTATATACTTGATATTTTTAAATAAAGAAAATTAAACATATTTTTGAATGTATATACTTTTAGATAATTAAAACCCAAATCCGAAATGTCAAATAGTTTTCTTTGAAAAAATTCACAAAAATGACTTTATTTCCGGCTCCTAGGTGTATATCTCCCCTTAAGGTCAAATACAGTTGTTCTGCGGTGAATGAATCTTACAATACAAAAAATCGGGGAGCCGTAGATCCTTCCTATATCAATCGGAGGTAGGCTGTAAAAATTCCAAATCATTCCGTCCAGCCGTTTTTTGAGGAAAGTTCCGAAAGCCATCAAATGGATTTCTTTACCGGCGGAATCGCGTGACCCTACCGTTGTCACGCGCTGTTGAATAAATGTCGAAATATCTCGAATTGTTCGAAAAAAGAGGTTGAATTTGTTATTGTTATTGTATTCAATTGTTTTATATCGCAGTTGCATCGGCAACTGAATTCGAGTGTTGCCTACCTCTGCCCTATCCTACGAGCATAACTTCACCAGCTGCCAGTTGTTTACCGCAATATTCGTTGCGACGTTATAACAGCTGTATTGTCGTTACGATCGAGATTTCTCATGTTTCCGAAGACCCTCGCGTTCTCATTCGCTACAGTGTCAATGGCAACGCAATTGTTGATGATATTGCTTCTACAACTGTCGGTAGCTTGATTAAAAGTATTTTTAGCAGTAAGGCAGGAGCCGCATCGGATGGGCATGGGACGAGCAGCAACGAGACAGTCAACTATCTGTCTTACAGTAGGCATGCAGGTTTTGTTGTACCCTGGAAAACACATATCACATGCCGCATCAGAATTGTACGAAACCCTTGACCTCCTCCTGGCAATCGTCCGACAAACATATGCACGAAAAACTAAACGCCCAACGAGTTGCTATCACGAGAAAACGAAAAGATGACACACCGCAAAAAATGTGACATTTCCAGTCACTTCTCTCCTCGCCCGAAAAAACAGGCAAGTCAGAGGTCTTCGTACTTCTCGGGGAAAAATGTATATTTTTTCTTTTCGTTTGCAAAATAGCTGTCGCCGATTATTTCACGCAAGAGCATTGTGGTATTCGTTCGCGAGTAAAGATTAGAATGATAACTGTAAATTTCGTCTGCTGGGTATCATCTATCGATATCCATGGAAATCATCTACTCGATGCATTTAATGTTCATGTAGTTAACATGTCGGCAATCACTCTGGTTTAATTACAAATTCGTGATGATCAACCGATTTCACTGCCGATTTTGTCGATTCAATGATCTGTCTTTGCATAAGGGGGTGGATATAGTGAAGATAAAATGGAATGTGCGGCTAAGGGTACGTAATTGTTACTTTTCCTGGTTGCACTTGCTCGTTGGGAGACGACAATCGTCAATATTTCCACGCAAAGCCTCGCAATAGTGTCTCACGTGAATACTGCGTTGTGACAGTTCGATAAAGTAATTGACAACAAAAAAATCATCCAAGTATTGTTGCTTCGAACCACTTGCATACAGGTCTGGAAGATCAAGCGATTTTTAGTGGTGAGTACAGACTGGTTTGGTGAGGCAAACATAGCAAGTTCAAGGTTTGGTTACTAGGTTCTTCATACTTTCCCGATCTGCGTCTAAACACAATGGTGTTGAAGTTTGCATCGTTGGAATGCAACGAACCTTTTTATTTTCCTCTACCTCCATTTTTATTGTTATCTCGAATCATTGTCGACAGATTTAGGTTGTAGGTCTCCAATGAGAATCTTTGGAAAACGGTCGCCGTAGCTTTGTGCTGCCGAAGAAAAATGGTCTATTTTGGCTTACTAAAATCAATTTTTGTTCTAAAGATGTTTTTCGTTGCGTTGCAACGATGTAAACTTCAATATCATTAATGGGTTAGGCCACTCTAAATTTTTATTAATGGTTCCCTAGTTCCTCAAAAATGATGTCTCAAAAGATTATGACCGGGAAAAATCTGTAAGAACTTGGTTTTCGAATTTTGGTACAAGGCCGCCTGGTCCGCAGCTCACTACTCGAAACTTCAATCGCGTTTATCTCAAAACTGCAGTTTTTAAGTTGGCCGGAAACACAACTCGGACAATTTTCAACCGATTCACTTGGAATGTTGAATATATCTTGAAAAATACATTGTCTAGAGAACTACGTAGGATTTTTTTTATATTGCATAAGTCATTTGTTATTAACAATTATCTGTATCTTTTCACTTTAGAAGTGTGCCATTTGGCCAAAAATCAATATATCAAAAAAATCCTACGTACTTCTATAGCAGTTATTATATATAGGCGAAAAAAATTCATTGGCTCATTATAATTAAGGGAGACTTTGTCCTTGAAATTTAGCGGGAGATGTTAGCGGCTCAACGTGAGCAGCTAGAAGAAGAGGAGGGATGCCTCTATGGACCAGGCATTGCCGATTAGCGGTAATTATAAACACATTTGTGTAAACACATTACAAAACTTCAAACGCGTTTTTCTCGAAAACACGTTTTTAAAAATGGCTGACATTCTCCTGACCGCTGTAATTAACATATCGACCTGAAATTTGGAGAGCATACTCAGAAGATATGTCTTCACGGAATGACGGATCGTTTTTTCGATAGATACATTTTTGCATTTATTATTTATCTTTTTATGCGAAAAAAACGCGAAAATTCGATTTTTTTTTAAATTTCCGCCATTTTCCGAAATTTGTACTAAACGAAAAACCCATCCGTCATTCCATGACCAAAGGGTTACAGATTGATAATAAACTTTGAATTTGTGTTTCAGATCAACAAAGAGGGGGCAGTGATGTCAGCCGTTTACCTCCCGCGATTTGAGGACCTGTTTTCGCGGAGCTGCAACGGCCGCCACTTTGTTTTTTATTTTCAAAAAAATTTTTTTTAACGTTCTGTATATCATGAATAAAAGCAAGAAAAAACCGCACTCAAAAAACTTTACTCGTTTCCTTAAAAAAAATAAAATGTAAACACCTGAAATATGGCACTCCAAGGACAAAGTCTCCCTTAAAAGATTACAGGAGCTGTTTGTCCGGCCGTGGACCCTGGAAAAACGGAGACTTCATCGCAAAAACGCTGCACAGCCGCCATTTTGAAATTAATCGTTTCAAAAAAATTTTTGTATACAGTCACTGATATGTATGATAAACACCCTTTTTTGTAATCTCGATTTGTTTTGTAGTTTTTCTGAAAAAAACCTCCAAAAGCCTATTTTTTCGGACTGTACTATTGTTTCGGACTGTTCGGAACTCGAACTGCACAAAAAACAATGTCCAACCTGTAAATTATAAATTTATAAATTGTGTGTTTGCTTCGCGTAATGCTGCCCATAATCCCCCCCATATTGGGAGGCCTTGACTCAAGTTTTTTTTTCCATATCGATATTGCAATGTCTATTTTGGATTTTGCATACAGAATATATTTTCAGTGACAGTGGAGCAAAAGCAAAATTTACGAGTTCCTGGGCCGACATTTTGGTTGTTCGATTGGCTAAGCAGGTTTGCGCGATCTTCCAATTATTATGCATAATTAAAAAAAAAACTTCAGCTATTGTTGCAACGATTGAGTGATTTTTCTTTTAATGTAAAAAACGCATCGTTACTATTTTTTCTCTTCCAACGACAAATCGCACTTGGAAATATTACATCTTTTACGACGTATCGATACGTGGCATCGACTGTTCTTTTCGCAACTCTCATTGAATGTGAGCTAAACGATAAGATCGCCGAGGAGAGGTCAGGTTCGAGAAGGATTTGAACGGAGGTAGAAAAATTAGACACATAACGAGCACATAGCAACCAAATAATGTGTAATGAAAAAAATTAAATAAAAATCAAGCGTCAACGATCGATAGGGGCGATAGAGCCTAAGGCCAGGACAAATCATGTGTCCAATAAAAAAGCGCACTTTTCTATACGACAATGTTCCGGAATTCCACAATGAATTTCGCCCACCGTACGATACTCCAAGAGTACTATTGCGCGCTGAAAAAACATATTTTTTCTTCGCCTCGAAACTCAAAGTAAGTCACGTTAGAGCAACCGGTGCATTCTCCTCGATAATCCGCATACTTTTCGCCGTACGTTACGGGGGATAAACAATTGTAAAACAGATTGCGCGTAATATGTTTTTGGCAGTATATAAAAACTATTGAATCACCGTGAAATAAAAACTGACGATGCAAATCCCGATAGAATCGGCACGAATAATCATGTCCGTATAAGCGAAAAAGTTATCGACAGCGCATACATCGTGCACTAAGGGCGGGGTAAAGTATTTAAATTTTTTTTTCATTTTTTTTTTCATTTTTTAAACGAATGCATAATATATCAAGAATATTGTGTTAAAATTTCAAGTCGATCGGAGTAAAATTGACGAAGTTATGAGTATTTGAGCGTCTATTGCTCCATGCCGGGAAGAGATGCAAATCAGTACAGGGCCAAGTTCTCACGAATGGGCCCGACAAGTTGACGATTTGCGAATTGGTAGAGCAGAGGAGCAAGCGGCGCACGACAGTAAAGAAGAAAGAGTTTTGCGTAGACAAACGCAAAAAGATGCTCTCGATCATTTTGATGGAAGCCTTTTGCTCTACGGACCTGGCATCGACGACTTTGAGTGAGTGTAAGAAAATTATCGAGTTTTATTTTGAATTTCTAAAAATTCAAAGATAATTGAAAAATCTGTAAAAATTCATACGTATTCAGAAAAATGAACGAATCAAGGAAAAAAATTGGGTTGCGGGGAAATTTGTTGACTAATTTTTTTTTTCATCATTTTGTTAATAACATTTTGGAATTATTATTATGCAAAATTAATCTTTTGAGTACCTTTAATATGCATGAATTTTCTCAGATTTTTATGCAATCGAGAAGTGTTCTCAAACTTATGTGCAATGAGCGCTAAGCGACCAAACTCTTCTGCGTTTTTCAAACCGCTTTTCTGAGACTTGTCATATTTGAAGTCCGTATGCACGATAACTCAAAATCTACTGGACCAATCGCTTTGAAATTTTGCACAGTACTTCTTCACATAATTCACCAGGTATTGTCGAGAGCTTTTTTGTTTTTTTTTAATAATTACTAATTTTTCAACAACAAATTAGACGATTTTTTTAGCGAAAATCGGGTTTTTGGCTCCCAAGTGCTACGAAAAATCGAAAAATCGAAAGAAAAAAAAATCCTCCCGTCATTACCTCGAGAAACATCTCCTTTAACAAATGCATTTTGATCTTTTTGTTTCAGATGATTCTGTTGCGAGTTATGGTGCCCACCGCAAACCAACTTTTTTTCGAGGCGCCTCCGGGGTTTAATTTTCACTCGCTCAATTTTGAATATTTTGCAATGCAAATTTAGGAAAATGTTGTTCGAATGTTACTTTATTATATGTAAATTTTTCAATAAACGAACACTATTCGTTACGCCAAAAAAAAATCTTAAAAACATGCCTTTTTTCGCCGAATTAACTTTACCCCGCCCCTAATGGAAGAGAAATTTATTTTTATACGAAAATGGAGCATCGCTGTATCGTGATCATATCTAAACTTCTAAGCTGTGACAGACGTTAATGAAAAAAAAAATCCTCCACACGCGAATCCTGGAACGGAAATTTTTTATCACTACAGTTTTACATTCAATTTTTTTTTTCTCCATTCGTAGTCCACAGTATCGACTTCGATTCTGCTCTGTGGTGTCGAAGTTCCCATCGTTTGAACTCAACAAAAATTTCTTTCCAATCTTTATATTTGCATAAAAATTTTATTCAAAAAATCAAGTTCTCGATCTCTAGCGAGGATCCTGAGAAAAAGTTTGTAAGTTCGGCCACGTTGATCTGGCAAAAAAAAACTCGAAACTGGAAATAATGAACTTTCGTTGCCCTCCAACAATGCAAACTTCGTCTTGCTCTCGGACTAGAGCTTTCCTGATGTGTAACGAGAACCAACTTCATCGCGTTCGATTCATCGAATCACTTTTCTCCACTTCAGAGTTGATCGTAATAATATATGTTACAATAATTTACCGAGAGAAATAATCGTCCATTGAGATTACGATCAATTCGATTGCTTGGCACGATTTCTAAATACATTTTTCAAAGATGTATAATAATTTTCGAACTGCGACGCGATAAATCGAAAGGATAAGCAGGTGGATCGATTTGAATCTGAGAGGAATAAAATTGACAGATGAAAGTATCGCTCGGAACGATTAAATACCGAATTTACAGAGTGTTGAGGAATTGGCCATGCCGAGGATATTTTTCGTAAATAATGGTGTTGAAATTTGCATAATTGGAATGCAAGGAACATCGTTATTTATTTCTTCATCTCTTTATTTTTATTACAATCTAAAGTCTTCTTTTCCATTTTTAGGTTAATGGATCGTTAATAAGGGTCTCGAGACGTTTCAATGATAATTTTATTGCATTCCAACGATGCAAACTTTAATACCATCCTCTTGATATACATACTACGTTATTGTGACAGTAGGAGTATCTAGGAATTATTCGTATCAATTATTTATAATACTCCTCTTTAGCACCGGAATATCTCTACTCGGGCGCGTTTCGTTATGTGCGAAAAGAGATATTACAATTTTCCAAATATTCGTGACTTGTAATGTTTACATATACACTGCCCAAAAGTTTGGATACACCAGACGATATTTCTTGCCGCACTTAAAGCTACATAGCTTCGTCAAAAGAAAACATAACCAAATTTACCGAACGGCGTTTTGAAGGAAACAAATTCAGCTTTGTTTTGCTTTTTTGAAATATTTTTTATCATTTTTTTTCGACCCGGTACACGCTTTTGTATGTGACTGTTTTTCGGCCTTTTTCGACCATCGAGAATTGGGCGCATGACTTATGGAAATTTTTTTTACCATGTTTATCCACGATAAACTTGAACGGGGTAGCAGGAGCTCCATTTTCGTTTTTTTTAAGTTTCTTACGATTTTTTTCGCAAAGTTATTTCAATTTTGGCGAAAAAAAAACAAATTTTTAAAAATGGAACGTAACTCAAGAACTATAGGGTTTAAGAGGAAATGTCAAAGATGTCGAAAGTTGCGTAAGTTTATACTCAATCGCCTGAAATTTTTGAAAAATTTTCCTCTTAGATTCTTTTTTGACTATGGTCGCTCGAAATTCTGATGAGTAGGATGGCTTAACTCGAAAAGTATGGCGTTTATAACAAATCATCAGGATGGGAAACTTTTTTAATTTTCCATGTTAACATCGCTGAAAAAATTACTGAATTTTTTTGTGAACTTTCTTTGACCTTATCTCGGAGAATCGTCCGAACAATTGATTGGCGTATATCGAAAACTATTGAGTTGGAGACAAAATATCAAGAGTGGAAAATGTAACAGTATCAACATTAAAAGAATTTCCCCTGATATATTGTCCTAAACGCCATACTTTTCGAGTTAAGCCATCCACTCATCAGTGTCGAGAGAAAATAGCTAAAAAAACCTTATAGGCAGATTCTCCAAAAATTCCAGGGTATCCAGTATAAACTAACGCTACTTTTTACATCCTCAACATTTCTTCTTAAATCCTATAATTCTTGAGTTACATTGCGTTTTCCAAAATTTCTCTTTTTTAGCAAAAAATAAAATAACTTTGCGAAAAAGATCGTACGAAACTTAAAAAAAAACTAAAATGGAGCTCTTGCTACCCCGTTCAAGTTTATCATGGATAACAACATGACAAACATTTTTCCCATAAGCCATGCGCCCAATTCTCGATGGTCGAAAAAAGCCGAAAAACAGTCACTTACAAAAGGGCGGACCGGGTCGGAAAAAAATCATAAAATATATGTCAAAAAAGGAAAACAAAGCTGAATTTGTTCCCTTCAAAACGCCGTTCGGTAAATTTGGTTATCTTTTCTTCTGGCGAAGCTATGTAACTTTTAGTCCGGCAAGAAATGGCGACTGTTTCGTTTAATCTTTTGAGCGGCAGTATATGTATTTATATCATAACATTATTAACTATAAGTCACGAATAGCGTCGACAAACTTTTCATTATTCGCGAGTAAATATAATTCGTATATTTGTTCCGTCTTCTATTAAGTCGAGAATCATTTTTTCATTATTATTAATTTTTGGATGACATTGGAAGCTCCAAGAAAATACTATTGTTTGAACATTCAGTCGGAATAGATGACAATTTCATTATTAACTTCAACATGGTCGTTAATTCGAACGATATAATATTATTTAAGTATAATATACACATATATGTACGTATAGGTATATACGCGCGCGCGCGTGTGTGTGTGTGTACATATGAATGTATTGACGTTTTGTCAAAGATTGTCTTAACTTGTTTCTCATGTATTTGCAATCGAATTTGCTCTCGACTGTTTCAAATGGCGCATGCGAAAATTTTCCCACGTTCTACGAGGGGTGCAAAAAATTTCATGACTCGGCACGCACTTATCCAAAGTCGATACAATCATAGTTGGTTAATTTTTTGTTCTTTTTCGTTCATAAAAGGGTGCATAGAAAAAAATCCACTGTGGTTTTTTCTCTCGCGAGTCTCGTTGAGTTTATTTTCTTTTTCACGAGTCTCGTTATTTCGTCGCACGTGGTACGTGCCTCGACTATGCTCATCGTTCAAGTGACGAATTAGCGAAATAACTTGACAATGGTGCATTGGTAATCATCGGTGAAAAATGGCAAGTTAAAAACTATAATTTTTTTTTTTTAATGTCCCACTTCGACGAATAGGAGATGCGTGTGCATTGTTAATGCGTTATGTTTCTTAATTCAGCAATATTCTGGAGGATATTTTATCACTGTGTCGCCAGAAAATTATTTTGAATAATTTTTCTAGGGAATTAAGCTAACGTCTGAGTCCGGAGTATATGCGCGTCTTTCAGACGAGCTTGTTAGGTTATTATTTTCTTTTTTTTTTTTTTAATTCGACCTGCTCAGTTCGTATTTTCTTCATTATTTGGTTGGAGGTAGTTCTCGCGCGTTACGACGGAATGTATTAATCCTTCGTTGTCCCTGTGGATCTCAACGACCCAGCGTCGCCAAGTGTTTTTTTGCGACTTTTTCTCTTTACGACTTCTTTTTGCATGTTGCCATCTGATTTTCGATATAATAATTTTTGGCACGTATGCAATATTCAAAGTATGTTAATGAATTTTTTCCTTGGCATCCGATTGATAAGCATGTTTCGCCAGGTAAGTACGACAACAAAGGGTTTTAATTTATAGTGGCTGAAGAAAGCTGTAATGCTCAACAGTGAGAAATTGGGGAGATTACGATATCTCTGGCTCGTCAATTTGACGATTGGATTGTGAAATATGGCCGAAAAAAAAAAACACGAAAAACAAGAATAACTTTTTTCGTTTTGAGCCTTAGTTTTGTATTTACAGCGCTTCGAAGAGAAAAAATATATTTTTTCGATTTTCGATGTAAATCGGATTTTTCTTTGTTTGAGTTTGTTTGTTTGTTTGGTTTGTTCTTGTTTTTTTTCTCGACATAGTGCATTCCGAGGAAAGCTACATTAACGTAAACCAGTTAAATCGCTTAATAACGAATAATTCGTAAAATGTCCTTTATCTTCTAAAGGAAGCAAAAATCGCAATTTTTTTTATTCTTAAAAAAGTGTTTCTTTTGCGCCAAATATGAATAATCCACGGTCAAATTAAGGCGCCAGAGATATCGTAATTGTGCCAAGAAATTTAAAGGAGCGTTCCCAACTCGAGATATTTGATATTAAAGTTAGCAACTTTTCACATATCACCTGTAGCGACTGTATCAAATGCTGGTGCTAGCCCTGTTCTTTTAAGGGGAGATATACACCTAGTTGGTCGAGGTCGAGGATTTAGAAGCTACGAACATTCCGTCGACCGTAGAAGACCTGCACTATGGGCCTGGTATCGATGATTCCATGTGAGTTGACAAATTTCATGATTTATTCATTCCCAAATTTTCAAACGCGTTTTTCTCAAAACCGCGTTTTTCAAATCGGTACCCAACATTTCTCGAAAACCAATGAACCGATTGCCTTGAGGTTTTTTGTGGTTATTCTATACACCATTATCTAGTACTTGTCATAGGATTTTTTTTTCCGTTACTTCGTTTTTGTTTTATAGGCAAAATAATAACTAATTTTTGGCCCAAAAATCACTATTTACGTTCAAACATCCGGCATTTTGTCATAAGTCGATATTTTCAAAATCGGCTATGACAAGTACTAGATTATAGTATCTAATTTGATAATCTTTTTGGATTTTTTTTTTCAGATGATTTTTGAAGAAACGCCAGTGGGTACCGTATACGCGGATTTTTTTACGACGCTCCAAGGATCATAAAATATCCTTGTATATTTTTGATATTTTCAAATAAAGAAAATTAAACATATTTTTGAATGTATATACGTTTGGATAATTAAAACCCCAATCCGAAATTTCAAATAGTTTTCCTTGAAAAAATTCACAAAAATGACCTTTTATCCGGCTCCTAGGTGTATATCTCCCCTTAATATTACGAGTAAAGGCGTCGATATATTTGAATTGAAAATAATACCGATCAGTAGAGGATTACCCACATGACGTTAATAGAAAACTAAATTATTGACCGTTTCGTTTCCGAAGTACAATCACGAAGAGGATTAAATTCGACGTGAGATTAGACGAGTGAAGCTTTACGATCGTCACTCAGGAGAATACTTTACAGTTTACGAGTGTGTCCGCGTAGACAATTCTTTCGTGCGCAGCACCGATCCAAGTATAGATTCGATCAAAAGTTCAATTCTCAACTCGCGCTCTATTTTACCACGTGTTACGAGCAAAACTTTTGTCCACTTTTGTAGCACGAGAACCCACGTTCGATAAATCCTGATAAAACTACTGGCGATGCAATTCAACTGTCAGTGAAATATGAACATACAAAAAAGAGCAAGAAACAAGAATCGCATCGGTCGGAATTGACAACTTCAATTTTAGACTTTCTCTCGAAATAGATGTTTAATGTGATGAGCATTGGAGATTTCTCGGTGCGATCAGGCTTGAAACGATCCAAGACGGAAAAAGCGTAGTAAATGGTAAGAAGCTCGGAGTAATACCGATCTGAGGAATGATCTACGAATGTATATCTTCCTTTCCGTTTGGCACGCGTTTCGAACAAATATATAAAAGAATGTACCTCTTTCGTAGGTGCGAGGACATGCTTGGATCTTCAACCGTATCGTACCGATCTAATATCTCGTATCATACGTCGATTGGCATGGGAGTGGAGATCACCTCGTGTAGGTATACAGCCCTTTGGCTCAAAGCATGCCCTCAGGACCTTCATTTTTGGGATACAGAATTTTGCGATTTTCCGAAAGAAACAATAATATTGAAATCTTTGTTAATATTTTTCTTTTTGCCAAATCACAGCAGGGTGTATTATCTATTTGGTTCAAAAAAATATTAACAAAGATTTCAGTATTATCGTGAGTTTCGTTTTTTGGTGTCGATCTTTGGAAATTTCTTTAGAAAAATACAATTCCAAGTATGTCAAAAATCAAAGAGGGTCGAGCGTTTTGCTTCCGAATGTTCAAGGACTTTAGATGTAGTTTCTAGACGTAACATTTCCGCGAAATGTTCGATTTTTTCAGACGTACAAACGGCCAACGAAGTTAAAAATTTTCCTCAACTTCCACCACATGATTGTCGCAGTTTTTGCTCCAATGTAGGCAATTCGACGCAGTTTGTATTGACTAATATTCATGACTATATTTATATGTGTCAAATATAATTATATTATCATGTCTATATTTATATAACTATACAATTTATATTTAAAACGATCATTGATATTCAACGCTCATTGACGATAAAATTTCACCTCAATACGCGAATCTTCACGAGAAACTGTGCCAGTTTGTCCTCGCCTGAATTCTTTTTCTCGCGAACAATGCGGTCGAATTTACGGAAGCTTCGGAATTGAACTTTTATTGGACGTATTTGTGTCTAAAAAAATCAATATCCTTTGACGTTCATCGATTAAACGCTCGGCCCTCCTGAAGACACTCGGCAACTATCCAGCTTTAGTCATTTTGGGATCATCCGTCATCGATCTCTCGGCGGAAGCGATGGCGCAACGAAAATTCCTTCGATTTATTACATGATAATGAAGCTTGCATCGTTGGAATGCACCGAAAATTAATTATTTTTAATAATTCTATTTTTTGGCCGTTTCAGCCTATGAAAATCACCCAAACGGTTTAGGGCGGGATACACATTCAGACAGAAAAAATAAGCAATATAGAGGAATTTTTTAAACTGAGAAATAATTGTTCTACAATTATCAAACTTTAGGTATACTTTAATAGTATATTTAAATATACAAAACAATTTTTTTTTTATTAACTCATCATCAACATGACGGAACTGTGGCAGAGTGTTACAGCAAGGTCGCTGCGGGAGTTGCGAATCGGCGTGCAGTCTAGCTTCCCGTAGACTTTGGTTTGCAAGAAGGTTCAAACTATTTTTCAGTTAGAATATGTATAGTTTTTATGTGACGGTAATTAAACTGAAGAAAATGCAAATTTAAGAAAATGGCACGCATTTACAAATGAAATCAACATTTCTGTTAAAAGGCAGTGTTTTTTTCCAATTTTTCAAAAATAATTCTCGTCAAGTAGAAGGTACCAATATTATCAATATTTCTACCAAGTTTCAATCCAATCGGCTCAAGGCCTTAGGCTACAGTAACGGGTACAAAATCATGTGCGAATTTAACAATTTTTTCGTATGAAAAAGTGATTCACTCATAAAATTAATTACACATCTAGTATGAATATCAGGCTTTTAGAATTTTTTTTTCTATGTATAAAATGGTCGCACACTCGAAATGTTTCCAAATGACGCGACAAATTACTTCAACAATTTTCACTCGATTTACTTCAAATTTAAAAGTTATGTTCCTAATTGCATTTCGTAGAGAAGTGCGTATGGAATTTCTGATTAAGGCAGGATTCTACTTTGAAACTTTGAAATTGGATGAAAACACCCACCTGGAACACGTCGAAGGCATATTATATGGCCCAGGCATCGCTGATTGAGGGTAAGATAATTTTTTCTACGATTTATCACTCACCAAAACTTTAAACGCGTTTTTCTCGAAACGACATTTTCAAGTACCATGGTCGTGATAACTCAAAAAGTACTGAACCGATCCTTATGAAATTTGGAACACATATTCTATATGCGTGTACCAACCGACCTAACTACAATCAACTTAAAATTTTGATTAGAACTATTTTTTTATTGCAAAAAAAGACCCCAAAAAAACACATTTTTTTTCGTATTTTAGCCACCATTTTGTTAATTTTGCACGTATATAAAATATTCTAGTTAGGTCGGTTCCTGAAGACATACTGAACATGAAACTATTTGATTTTTTTGTTTCAGACCATCCGTCGGGAAGATTTCACGACCACGGCAACGGTATCTACTTTTCGAGGCGTTGGCTTTAAACATATTTTACGTGTACAAAAAATGAATAAAATACATTTAAAATTTGTTTTTATGTACTTAAAGAGTGTATTTATTGAACAGTTTAAACCCCATATCGATATCTTTAATAGTATTCTCAGAAAAAATTCACGAAAATAGCGTTTTTTTCATGGTTTCAAAGTAGAATCCTGCCTTAATCGAAAACTTTTGATTTTATGAGCGGTTTATGAGCAGTTATAACGAAATTTTTCACTGAAAATTCATGTCTTAAGTTCAAAAACCTACTACTTTCGAATAAAACAATATTTTTTAAATTCCGTACGTACTTCTCTAGGTATTCTAATGTAGATTGACGAGAATTTTTCTTTTTCGTTCTAGGTCAAAAATTCTGGATGCTAAACGTCACGCCGCGGAGCGCCTAAAAAAAAGATAACAAAAGAAAATATTAGTCGGCCATTTTCTCCATTGAAAAAATATATATATATATCTTCTAACAGCTTGATATTCATGCTAAATAGATACGTAATTAATTTCACGAGTGAATCACTTTTGCATACGAAAACAAATTGTTGAATTCGCACACGATTTTATACCCGTTACTGTGGCCTAAGGCCTTAATAGTTTTTGACTAATCCTGCACGCCAATTTCGACAATACAGTTTCGAGAAAAACGCGTTTCAAGTTCACGCTCGCTCGCACTTTCAAGTTTTTCGAATTTCGCTTTGAAACTTTAGGAAAATATTCTACATACATGGTGGATCAATAACTATTAGCACCTTGGGTATCTTCCAAACTACAAGGTGCACAGAAATATTTGCTGAAATGACATTGCACAGTACGAAAGGGGCCACCCGATAGCGATAATAGTTTTTTGCAGGTGTACTTCGGACACGTGAAGGTCAACTTCATTTTTTTTAATGGATCGGTATGTTTTTGTTTCCGTATGATGAAAGAGGAGCTTGAAACGAGTTCAACGACCTATAACATAAGGTCATTGAAGGTCATAGAAAGTACAGAAAGATGATAATACTTACAGTTTCGGTAGTAAATGAAATTACTAAGTTTATAGTAAGTGAAATGACGACCATCAGTATCAATGCGTACGTTATTATGTACGATTACACATTTCTTAGACAGGCACAGAAAGTACAGAAAGGCGATAATACTTACGATTTACTTCACTGAAAATAAACACTGTTTCAAGGACACTTTAATAAGTTTGCAGGATAAGACAAACATGATAAGATTGGTATCGATAAATCGGTCAATCCAGTACAATGTATCCGTTTGAAGAGCACGTCGATATGCTTCTTATTTATGTCAACCGAAAAAAGAATCCAATGTTGCATTGATACTGATCGTCGTAATTTTGAACACTTGCTATAAACGTAGTAATTTTATTTACTACCGAAACTGTAAGTATTATCGCCTTTTTGTACTTTCTATGACCTTCAATGACCTTATATTATAGGTCGTTGAACTCGTTTTAAGCTCCTCTTTCATGATACAGAAAAAAAAACATACCGATCCATTTTAAAAAATGGAGTTGACCTTCAAATGCCCGAAGTACCGCCACCTGCGAAAAAACCATTATAGCTATCGGATGGCCCCTTTCGTATTGTGCAATTTCATTTTCGCAAATAATTCTGTGAACCTTATAGTTTCGAAGATATCCAAGGTGCTAATAGTTATTGATCCACCTTGTATATATTTCTATCGTTTGAAGAATAAAAAAATCAATTTTTTATCGTTATAAATGTATATCCCGCCTTAACGTATTTTCATTAGACATTTGCAGCGTTAATTTGCAAAAAGAGTATTCGATAATGACAAAAATAAAGAAAAGACCAAAAAAATCGTTGCATTCAAACGATCCAAACGACAACATCGTTCTATTTCCCCATTATCACGATCATATAAACTATTTCTCTGCAGACTTGGATCACCGATCCCAAGTGATCCTGAGAAGCCCTAAGGCGACTTGCGTGGTCTAAGTCCGCGACAAAAAGTGGGCATTTCCAATTTGTCTAAAACCTCCATTTCCGTCGCTTTCGCCGCAAGTCCACGCTCGTCGAAGCATTTCGAGCTCCGTCCTCAAGAATCCGTTTATTCGGTGTTTTGAAAGTTGCATTCTTTGGGCTTGACGTTGATGACGCATAGAAGAGTGTTTTGTGACGTTTGAGAGCTTGTACTGCTGCTAGTTGAGCTCTTCTCGTCGGAGTCCCTTTCCTAGAGCATCTCCGAGTAAACCCTCAGCTATAAAGCGGTCTCCTTGTCGCTGATTATCTTGATACCGTGTTTCGTAAGGATCATCTTGATGGTGCCGCTGTCCCTGGGTTTGTGTTCCTTCGCTGACATTTTTTTTCTCCCAACATTGTCATCCAACTCCCTTGGATCATCCATGGACGAGTGATATCCTCGTGCAACGTCATCGGCGGATTTCCTCAGGATCGCGCGACTCCGGGTGTTCCTCGAGGGTCTTATGTTGTCGGCTGACGCAACGAGGCCTTTGACGGCACCTCGTGATCTCATGTTGTTCTGTTTCTCGCTCGTACTTTTCACGATTTGCCGAGAATTCGGTAGATTATCGACAGACGAGTAGCGTCTCTTTGATTTTCCTCGATCGATGGTATCGCGACTGATGAGTGATCCAGCGCGGCTTATTTTTCTCGAACTTTTGCCCGACATGGCGACCTCATCGCGTGGCACGATGTTTCTCAGTGTATCCTCGATTTCATTGACGCAGCGTGAATTCTCGTCGTTCGCGTGATCGAGATTGTCATCGATATTGACATCAAGGCCGACATTTTCGATCTCGAACTCGTCCTCGTTGCTGTTAGTGTCGTCGGTCGATGGTTGCTCGAGTGATTTGCCGCGTAACAATTGTCCGGTAGTTTCGATTTGTCTCCGCGTACGATCGCTAACGTCGACGTTCTCGTCGTCATCGTCATCCTCCTCTTCAACGTCGGCGCCGTCGCCGTTGTCGATGTCCTCGAATCTTCGGGCGTTCAAACGCACGGCGTTCCTCTTTCGCCTCGGTAGACTGAGGGGAAGTGGCCGTGAGCCGAGCATTCGACGATCGACGAAATCGTCTTTTTCCTGACGCGAGGAAGCGATGACATCCTCGTCCATTGCGACGTCACCGCATATCTCGCACAACTCGCAGACCGGCTCACCCGGCATAACCGGCTTGACGAATTTCTCCTTTTCCTCCTCGTCGGGATCCTCGCGCAGGTCGCAATTGCTGCAGATGTCGCACTCGGTCGAGGCCTCCTCGAGGGGCGAGCTTCCGGTTGATCTGAGCGTGTAGAAAGCATCGTTGGACGAGGGCTCGTTCGCGTAACAACATACCGAACAAAATTCGTCCGTACGTCCGCTCTCCTGGGCCTCGTTGGCCGTAACGTACGTCGAGTTGCTCTCGGTGCTCTTCATCCTCGAAGTTCCCTCGTGCGAACTCACCGGAGGATTCTCGTTCTTCGGCCCGTCCAGTGGAATTTTGCAGATGCTCGTGCGTTGTGACTCGCTCGGTTTTATCGACTCGTAACTCTTGGATTTCTTCGTTATCGGCGGATGATTACGAGGGCTCGTGGTCGAGGCTGATGTCGCGTCTTGGACGTTTATCGAGTCTAGACTGCCCTGGAAGATCACGCCGCGTTTACGGCCACGCGTTTTTGGCGATTTTGTCGGCTCGGTTTGGTCGGGCGTGAATGGTTGGGCCGTTTGGGCACGAGGAGTCGCGGACTCGTTCGGCGGAAGTTCGAAGTTTGCGTCCTGGGCAGTCGGCTCCGATGTCACGGCTAGAACGTCCTCGGTGGCCGAATTGATCGGACTCGTTCTCGCGTTCGGCGTCGACTTTGGATTGCCGACTATCTCGTTGTTCTCGCTTTTCGACGATTCCTCGGACGGCGGATCCGATTGATCGGGCGACCGCGACGGGGCTGCCGATTTTAGCGTTTCTCTGCCGAATTCGGCCTTTTCGTGCTCGGCGTCGTCCAGCGTGCTGGGAGTATCGTCGAGGATAGTTAGACGTGAGCCGATCGGCGAGTTCTCTTCCGCCTGCCGATCTTCGGGACTTGCGACCGGGTCGTTTTCCATCCTCGAGATGGCCGATTTCGTCCATTTGGAGTCGGACGTCTCGATCACGTCGATCGAGAACACGACCGATAATACTTTGCTCTCGGAGTCGTCCGGTGTTGGGGTTTCCTGCGAGAACTTGAAGACCTCGAGAGCCTGCGACTCGTCGCTCGTTTCACGCATGGCCTTCGCACTTTCCTCGCTCGCGGCGATTACCACGGAATTTCCGATACAATCGCTCGCGACACGACCGACCTTACCATCGATCGCCATTTCGACATTGTAACGCTCGCTAACGCAATTTAGACCTACCTCGCAAAAGATTTCCGACTCCCCGGACTCGTTGGCGATTATTTGTTTAGCCTGACCCGGATAAGCTACTCTGCTAGTGATTAACGCCCTGTTGTTCGCGTTCTCCCCAGCGTGCCCGTTTAATTTCTCGCGTATGCACTCGTTATCCTGCCGCTCCTCGGACGAGCTCGTGTAATTCGTTCTAGCGTTTATCGGGGAATTTTGATAATTCTTCTTGAGCACCGAATCCGTTATGTCGATCGTAATTATCTCGACGGGACTCGGCGTCGTCATTGTAACATCGCTTGGCGATGGCGTCAAAAAATTGCTCTCATACTTTGGCCGTATGCTCAAATAATCGTTACCGTTTTTCGTAGACAGTTCCAACTTACTTTATGTTTCCGTGCGTCGGGGCGGCGTGGAAAGAAAACAAGACATCACGTATTATAGAGTGTGTGTATATATGTATGTATGTAAGTATATATCGAAAAAGTTGGACTGCGATCTCCATTTTTGTCGACTGATACCGTAAAACGGGGCTACTTTGATATTTGGGGTAACTTTGACAGTTTCAGGGACTAAATGACAGAGCCCCAAAATACGTTTTAAATGCGTGCGCAGCGAGCCCGCTTGACCTTTTGTGGCGGGCGGTGTGGGGAATAAACTTGAACGACAATTTGTTGTTCAAGTTTATTATAATGTTGCTCAAGTTGATTTTTATCTCAATGACAATTATAAGACTCATTAAGGGGCCAGTCCACTTTGAAAATTTCGAAAAATCGAAAGCACGCAAGACTTGAAGAAATCGACGATGATGAGCAATCAGAAGGGATTTTGTACGGTGCAGGAATTGCCGATTAAGTTTAGGTAAGAGTTTTTTATAGTTTAAACTTCAAACGCGTTTTTCTCGAAACGTTTTCAAAATCCAGCTCCATCGTATCTCTAAAACTAATAAACCGATTCTCTCGAAATTTGAACCACATATTGTAAACATGATTCGCAACAAGATGACCCTCGATGGTTTTAAAATTTTCCTTTTTACTCTTTTTTTTTGCGAAAAACTGCGAAAAACGCGTTTTTTTTGGTTTTTTTGTATTTCATCTGCCATTTTTTTTATTTTTTGATAAAACATTATATCTGAGGGTTATTTTGTAGCTGGTGTCATACTGAATCTAATGGACTTTGATTTTTTTGTTTCAGACAAGCCGTTACCGAGTTGTGATGGAGCTACCTGGCCCACCTATTTTTGAGGCGTTACGTTAAACTATAGTTTTTGTATTTAAAAATGAATAAAAACGAATTAATTTTTTAAAAATGTATTTCAAGACTTTATTTATCAAGCCCAACAACTTTTATATTCATATCTTTTATAAAATCCTAAAAAAAAAATCGCGAAAATAGCCTTTTATCGTGGCCCCAAAGTGGACTGGCCCCTTAAGTGCCTATAATAGCATCCCAGGTACTTGATATTTTTATGTAAAATGCTTCCTTAAGGGAGGGCACCACTCTAACTGCCCATTTTCGACCGTTTTCTTTGGATTTTTTTTTAAGAAAGGAATAAAACACATGGTCAAAGGAGCTTTTAGGTTTTGTGAGGTGTATATTGAAGTGTTTGGAAAAAAGTTTTTGTCAAAAGTACACAAAATGGCGACGCACGAGTCACTATAGCACTACTGTTTTTCAGCCAACCCTCTCCGCGGCAGGCAGCAGAACTGTCGTAAATTTAGTCCCGGAAATAAGAGTGAAATATTTTCGTTGATTATATTATTTTTTTAGGAGTCAAGTACGGGGTGAATTGAAAAATAATTCAAAGAAAAACAGAGACGAGTTTGAAAAAAAAGTTCGTTTTTTCGACCATAATTTTCATCTCAAAAGTGATAGATTTTTTACAATTTTCGATTCATCGAAAAAAGCGCTCGTACTTGACTGTTAAAGTAATCTAAGAAGCTATAGTTAAAACTTCAAGTCGATTGGAGGAAAATTGTTCGAGTTCTGCTGCCTTAATAACGATGACAATTTGGTTATAAAAAATCCTTGTTATTCATTTAATTCCATGTATAATGCATGAAATATTACATTTTTTATCAAAATAATTCCAAAGTAACCCTTAATCTTTGACATAAGTTGCATTTCAATGCCCTGTCAAAGAAGCCCCACACTCGGGGCTACATTGACACTTTCAAAAATGTATGTATCAAATTGTGGGGGGGGGGGGGGGATGTGGTGGAGCGTGACTTTCTTATACATTTGACAGCCACAGGACACACTGTTCTATTGGAGCAAGAAAAGTAGGTGTCTAGGATGTTAAAAAAAAGTTACCCACAAAAAACTTCCAAAAACCTGTTCAAAGTAGCCCCGTTTTACGGTACACTTCGACATTGAATTATGGCGGTGAGTTTTGAGAGTAATGGATACGAATTCAAACCAAAGAAAGTATACGAAATGTGCGTGGACAAACTCGAGCAAAGGAAACAAATTTTCCACTGGAAATTGAGAAAGAAGGAATGTCGTTGATTCATAAGATGGAAAAAAATATTAGTCGAAACATACAGATAGTCGTGTAGAAAAAAAAGACATTCGACATTATAGAGCGTGTGTGGGAATGTTGATTGTAATTTTCGTTTGTTTTTCGTTTCATAGCGTTTGACGATGGATTTTGATGAGGCACGAGAGACGATGTATGTCGGCCGTCGTGGATAAGAATCCTGAATAAAAAAAGTAAATAAAATGTGCGTCAGGAAATCCAAACGAAGCAAAGAAATTGTGTACTTAAAATTTAAAAAAGAAAGGAACGTCGTTAACTGATACGATGGATAGAAATATTCAAACATGCGAGGTAAAGTAAAGTCGAAGTAAAAATAAAAGTAAAATGTACGAAAAAAAGGCGTGATTAATGTGCGCGCTGTTATTAAGGCGAAGTAGAAAATCTGCCACGTGACATGTGAGTGCGAGAGAGATAGCTGACATTTTCGAACAGAGATTTCTCAGAGATCAATAATATTTAGGGCAAAAGGAAATCATCAAGTTCTACGTCAGGGAATTCTCCAGTGTCTAAAGCTTTGTTTTTCCTAAGAAAATTGATCATCTATGAGAAAATTGGGTTGGACATTTTTTGAGGTTATGTTGACCTTGTACATGCCCTTAAGGGAGGACATTACTGTAAAATTTTCGCAACATCGTTTTTTAGAAACACTTTTAAGAAACCTTTGAACCCTCAAAAATATGCATATTCGTTTTATAGCTGAAATAAAACTGTTTTAAGGGGAGATATACACCTAGATGGTCGAGGTCGAGGATTTAGAAGCTATGAACATTCCGTCGATCGTAGAAGACCTACACTATAGGCCTGGTATCGATGAGTCCATGTAAGTTGACACATTTCATGATTCATTTCCCAAATTTTCAAACGCGTTTTTCTCAAAACCACATTTTTCAAATCGGTACCCAAAATTTCTCGAAAACCAATGAACCGATTGCCTTGAGGTTTTTTGTGGTTATTCTATACACCATTGTCTAGTACTTGTCATAGGATTTTTTTCCCGTTACTTCGTTTTTGTTTTATAGGCAAAATAATATCTAATTTTTCGCCCAAAAATTACTATTTATGTTCAAACGCCCGCCATTTTGTCATAAATCGATATTTTCAAAATCGGCTATGATAAGTACTAGATTACAGTATCTAATTTAATAATCTTTTTGGCTTTTTTTCAGATGATGTTTGAAGAAACGCCAGTGGGTATTGTATACGCAGATTTTTTTACGATGCTCCAAGGATCATATAATATCCTTGTATATTTTTGATATTTTTAAATAAAGAAAATTAAACATACTTTTGAATGTACAGGGTGTCCCATTTTAATCTTACACCTGAATTTTCTCGAAAAATATTGCTCGGACGAACTATTGTGTGGAACAAAACTTCTAGGGATTGAAGGGGGACGTTTGAAAAAAATTTATTTGAGGAGCCAAAATTCAAAATGGCGGCGTTACAAAGGCTGACATGTTTTTTTCAAACGGAAACATAACTTTTTTTATTGCCAAAAAATTTGTCAGCTGAAAACTAAAAACTTTTGTCGAAAAAATTTTTTGATAAAGTTCATAGTTTTCAAGTGAGAACGTTTGATAAAGTTCATAGTTTTCAAGTTCTGGGTAACGCGAATGGTCTGCAACAGACTCAGCCATGCAACCTCCTACGCTTTGGCTAACGCAAATGCCGGTGGTAGGGACAATTAGACTAAATGTCTCACGGCAAGCCGCTCAATGTTGTATTTTTGAATGTATGACCACTTGAACAAAAAAAGAATCAAATTTTTTTGTTGAAAATTTTGTGTTTTTTTTTTGTTTTCAAATTTGGACGATATTTCATGAGAAAATTTTGGAGGAAAATCGATGTAAAATAGTTTTTTTTCCATTTTAATAGCGTTTGTGCCATTTTCAGGCCCAAAAATGTGTTTCTTTAAATCCTTGACGAACTTTGATCACGATGGGTAGAAAAACACACACACCCACACCCACACCCGCACACACACACACACACACACACACACACGCACGCACGCACGCACGCACGCACGCACGCACGCACGCACGCACGCACGCACAAATCCTGGATACATCTGAAATAATTGAAAATGATGTTCTCACTTGAAAACTATGAACTTTATCAAAAACTTTTTTCAACAAAAGTTTTTAGTTTTCAACTGACAAATGTTTTGGCAATAAAAAAAAGTTATGTTTCCGTTTGCAAAAAACATGGCAGCCTTTGTAACGCCGCAATTTTGAATTTTGGCTCCTCAAATAAATTTTTTTCAAACGTCCCCCTTCAATCCCTAGAAGTTTTGTTCCACACAATATTTCGTCCGAGCAATATTTTTCGAGAAAATTCAGGTGTAAGATTAAAATGGGACACCCTGTATATACTTTTAGAAAATTAAAACCCCAATCCGAAATTTCAAATAGTTGTCCTTGAAAAAATTCACAAAAATGACCTTTTTCCGGCTCCTAGGTGTATATCTCCCCTTAAAGTGGTTTTCGAGCTATTTTTGTTGCAGCCGTTCTCGACTCTCGTAAGCCTATTTATCTTTGGGGAAAAAGTTACCGACTAAAAATAGTTTTATTTTCTACCAATAGGTGACATTGGATTACGAAAGAAAAAAATCATCAGCTATAGCGTCTATACAACCAGTGACTTCAAACACGTTTTTCCCAAAATCAGTTTTTGAAATCGGCACGCAGCAGAACGTGAACAATTTTCGTCCGATATAATTGAACTTTTAACTGTATCTTAGATTACTTTAACAGTCAGGTACGAGCGCTTTTTTCGATTAATTGAAAATTGTAAAAAATATATCACTTTTTATATGCGACGGTCGAAAAAAACGAACTTTTTTACAAACTCGTCTCTATTTTTTCCATTATTTTTTAATTTCCCCCCGTACTTAACTGCTAAAACTAATATGATCAAGGGGGAATATACCTTGGTAAATTTTTTTGCATTGTTTTCCTACATCTTCGAGAAAAGAAGAAGAGCAAGAGAATGTTGACTTAGAAGAACAATTGTATGGTCCAGGCTCGCCGATTAAAGGTAAAAACGAAATTTCCATGATTTTACCGCACTTAAAACTTTAAGGGACTATACCAGTGTGACACTTTCAAAAAATCGATTTTTTTGCCTCTTTCTACGGTTTATACTTTCAAGAATATGAGATGAGATTTTTATACTTTTAAGAATATGAAATGGGATTTTTCAAATTTTTTGACATTGTAGCTCAAAGAGCAATTATCCGATTGACTTGAAATTTGAACTGAGTACTCTTGAATATATTTACTCTACAATGACGTAGGATATTTTTGATTGGATGAAAATTGACGATTTGGCATCGAAAAAAAACGACCATTTTATAGGCAAGAAAACAGACTTTTTTTTCATAACTACGCCATTTTGTTAGATTTTGATAATTTTCGAAAATCCTCCGTCATTGTACAGGAAATACCTTTCAGTTTAACGACATTCTTTCTTTTTCGGTTTCAGCTACTCAATCGGCCGGAATCATGCCAGCAGTGGAGGAACTTTTTTTTTGGCGCTTCCGAAGGCAGCGCATAAGTGGCTTGGATCTCAATATTTTTTTATGAAAAAATTATGTAATATAGGTCAAATATAGCCAAATATATTCTTCATTTTCCGAAACATTTAATTCGGTACTTATCTTCCAAAAAATTCCCGAAAATCACCCAAATGTTCAACGTTCACACTGGTATAACCCCTTAAACGCGTTTTTCTCGAAACTATGTTTTTAGACACGGGCGTATGCGTAGCGCCTCGAGTTTTCAATCGATTGACTTGAAATTTTAACTTGACAACATTTTCCAGTACGTAGGATTTCTTTTCGATAGGTTGAAATTAAAAAATGTTATTATCGATATTCGACCGATTCTTTTTTCATATTAACGCCATTTCTTTTAATCTATATTTTGAGAAACCCCTATGTACTGGACTAGTTTTTTATATCTAATTTCAAAATATTTGTCGTTTTTTGTTCTAGCTTGAAAATTATGGCCTGTGCGAATACGCCCGTAGAAGACTATGAAAAAATGAGTTTTCTTTCATCGGCTACTGCGCCGCCATTTTGTTTCAAAATAATTTTTAAAAAATTTTTTCACTTTAAGACTTGTAATAACATGTATAAAAAACCGAATATAAAAATATTGTTTTGTTTTTCTTATTAAATTATATATTATATATATACATATAAATTGTCGAAAATGACGCTCGATTTTGCCTTCAAAGTTATATTCCCCCTTAACGAAAACATTTCACTCTGAGTTCCAGGATTAAATTTACGGCTGTTCTACTGCGTACCGTGGAGAGGGTTGCCTGAAAACCCCTATAGCGACTCGTGCGCCGCCATTTTGTATTTTTTCGACAAATAATTTTTTTTACATACTTCAATGTATACCTAATAAAGCCTAAAAGTTTCTTTCACCGTGTATTTTATTTCTTTTTTTGAAAAAAAATTCCAATGAACACGGTCGTAAGTGGGCAGAGTTCCAGTGGTGTCCCCCTTAAGACGACGCGAAAGACATTTGCCGTTTTTCCCTCTCGCAATCATTGTTAGAATTGCTATCTCTCCCGCGCGTGATATCTGTTTCGCATCACCTTAAGAGCAGCGTATGAAAATTGTGAAATTCATGTCGTCAGAATGACATTTCACGAAGGTGAATTATTTTCAGAACAAGTCTTTGTAGAATGGAGTGTAATCGAGATCACGAGACACCAAACAACGTGTGATTGAAATACGACATTTATATTTGCGGACCAATATTTTACGAATATCAATCAGTTTGAGAAAAAAAAAGGAGAAACTTGTAGCAACGACGTCGTTCGAGACTACTAGATGCTCAAACGAACTCGTCCGAGTTCGTTTCGGTTCAAATCAAACTGCAAGCAGTGACAAAGAAAAAGAATATTCCAGAGAGATACAAAAGATCGCGAAACGCGAATATCCATGCATCACTGTGGCCGATATATTTTCATTGCTTCGCTTTATTCGTGAAACTGATCCTTTTTTTCAATCAAACATTCCGAGCCACTCAAAATCGTCCCGTGACATTCTACGTTCAGCTTTCCCTCTCTGGCGCTCGTTCGCATTCAGCAAACTTCAAAAATAGACTGTTATCAACGTTACATCACAGAGAAAACGAGTATTCTCACAAGAATTTTTGATAAAGGAAAATAATGATTTACTCTCGCTGGAAATCGTACGGCTCGAAGGTTCAAATTGCAACGAGAATTCACCAAGAGATCGAGATTAATGAAAAATAAGAGGAAAACAATCATTTCAGCGAGAGCTCTCGAATTTCGGTCCAGCTATAACATCACACGAGTGTTTGACACGAAGACACAGCCCGACTAGACTAATGGAAGATTTCGTACGTAATTGAAGCTCGTTAAAAACAAAGAATTATCAGTACTTTGGCAACGGAACGCGGAATCGACTGAGCACAAACTCTGTTCGTCGCATGTAATTCCGGAATCGTACAAAGACATTCACTCATATACATACATATGTGTATATAGTAGGGTGAACGGTTCTTGGGCTTTGACGAAAAAAAAAATCGATGCCACCCCAAAAACATAATCAAGTTGTATAAAAAAAATCTGTGTAAAGTTTGGAGGCGCTCGGAAAATTGGAACACGCGCCACCGAGCGATTGAAATTTTAAATGTAAAATACACGTATGTATCCCGCGCATCAATGATTTGTTTTCCCGAGTATAATATTAATGAGAAAAATTTGAAACTTGGTACACTTATTGCGCATAGTATGGTGTACAAAACCAATTTTTTTCAATTTTTTTTCATTCGTAATTTTGTTAATGACAAGCTCTGTAGAGATGCCCATATTTCGTTTTTTTAAATATTTATTTTCAAATAAATTTCAAATAAAGTAAAATATAAATTTTCAGTTCGAAAATGTAATGTCTATTACGAAAAATATATATATTCTTCTATGTCTTCTTCCCTGTAGACATTACATTTTCAAACTGAAAATTTATTTTTTATTTTACTTGAAATTTATTTGAAAACAAATATTTAACAAACGAAATATGGGCATCTCTACAGAGCTTGTCATTAACAAAATTATGAATGAAAAAAATTGAAAAAATTTGGTTTTGTACACCATACTATGCGCAATAAGTGTACCAAGTTTCAAATTTTTCTCATTAATATTATACTCGGGGAAAAAAAAATCATTCATGCGCGGGATAAATACATGTATTTTACCATTTAAAATTTCAATCGCTTGGTGGCGCGTGTTCCAATTTTCCGAACGCCTCCAAACTTTACACAGATTTTTTTTTTAATACACCTTGATTAGGTTTTTGGAGTGGCATCGAATTTTTTTCGCCAAAGCCCAAATAACAGCCACCCTAATATATATATGTATACATATACAGGGTGTCCCAGAACTCAACGTTAAGCTGACACGGGGTGACAGGATTAATTGTAACTATCATGAGAAAAATCAGAAAAAAAATCTATCCCATGCAGTTTGAAAATTATGGGCATTTAAGAAAAACCTAGAAATTTGGTCAAATTGTAACCATTTTTCGGTTATTGTGAAACAAACCCAAACAAACCCAAACAATCCCAAGTTTCCTAGAATTAAGACTATTTGTTAAACTATGAATTAAAAATTTTCAAAATTTGTCTACTTTGTAAGGCCCTGCTTTATTTTTTTTTGCTTTATTTTTTTTCTGATTTTTCTCATGATGGTTACAATCAATCCTGTCACCCCGTGTCGGCTTAACGTTGAGTTCTGGGACACCCTGTATATATATCTACAGGGTAGGTCATCGAAAGTGTTACGAGCTAAATCTCAAAACATACGCACTGCGATGAAAAAACGTTTCAAATAGAAGTTGTTTGGTTTTGCGGAGTGAAAAAGAATAGATCCTGAGTTTGGCCTCGGGGCTAATAACCTTCCAAAAGACAATTCACACGTATTTTTACCTCAAAGTATTAAATTTAAAAAAAAAACATATTTTACTGACAATTTTTGAAGGTTGTCTCGAGAGGTTTAAAAAACGCTATTCACAAATATCTTTTTCTCCAATAATATTCTGACTGAGCTAAAGGGGGAATATCTGTGTGAAAAAAAATCGATTTTTTTTTAACTTAACGGAGACTTTGTCCTTGAAATTTAGCGGGAGATGTTAGCGGCTCAACATGAGCAGCTAGAAGAAGAGGAGGGATGCCTCTATGGACCAGGCATTGCCGATAAGCGGTAATTATAAATACATTTGTGTAAACACATTACAAAACTTTAAACGCGTTTTTCTCGAAAAAACGTTTTCAAAAATGGCTGACATTCTCCTGACCGTTCTAATTAACATATCGACCTGAAATTTGGAGAGCATACTCAGAAAATATGTCTTCACGGAATGACGGATCGTTTTTTCGATAGATACATTTTTGCATTTATTATTTATCTTTTTATGCGAAAAAAACGCGAAAATTCGATTTTTTTTAAATTGCCGCCACTTTCCGAAATTTGTACTAAACGAAAAACCCATCCGTCATTCCATGACCAAACGGTCACAGATTGATAATATGCTTTGAATTTGTGTTTCAGATCAACAAAGAGGGGGCAGTGATGTCAGCCGTTTACCTCCCGCGATTTGAGGACCTGTTTTCGCGGAGCTGCAACGGCCGCCATTTTGTTTTTTATTTTCAAAAAAAAATTTTTTAACGTTCTGTATATCATGAATAAAAGCAAGAAAAAACCGCACTCAAAAAGCTTTGCTCGTTTCCTTTAAAAAAAATAAAATGTAAACACCTGAAATATGGCACTCCAAGGACAAAGTCTCCCTTAAATAGATAGTTTTGGCTTTTAAGAATATGCCTGCAAATTTTCAAAACAATATTCGGCTTAGAAGTATTCGAAATTGGCGCCAAGGGCCGACGCTCTCAGAGCCTTCTATACGGGCCTTTCTATACTTTAAACGCGTTTTTCTCGAAACCATGTTTTTTGACCTGGTTGACAGCATAACTCTGTCAAATTTTGTCCAATCGACTTCATTCAAAAAGGATTCTCTTCAGAAAACTTGTCGCTATCGTTGCATCGTAGAGTTTTTTTTTAAATTGTTTACTCCTGTTATGAACAATTTACTGCAAAATTTTTGTGTAAAATTCAATATTTTTTTATATGGCCGCCATTTGTTTTGTAATCAAAATTTTCAAATTTCCTACGATACTGCGATAGCTATACTACTATAATTTAATAATCTTTTTGAATTTTTCATTTCACATGCTTGCTGTGGCACTTGTGCTGTCAACCGTCGGGGAGTCTTTTTTTGAGACGCCATTTTGCGACCGCTCCTCTGCTTAATAAAATGTACTAAAAATAAAATAAAAAATTTCCTTCTATGCTTCATTACTTCAATAATTAATGCACAAAATTTCGAATAACTTGATCGAGCCGTTCAAAAAAAAAAATCCCTCACTTTTCAGCCTGTCACACTGATATTCTCCCTTAAGGCAACCTCAAAATCTCAGAGCTCAAAAAGTAAACGATTAAAAACCGCTTCTAGTGTTTTGAAAAGATCCCGGAGCAAGCGACGATATGCAATAAAAATGTGGCTCCTCGTTTGAAACATCAACCTTCTCATGACCTTGAAGGTTACACCCGAAGGTAAAACTCAGAGGCCGATATTTCTTTCATTCCCTAGAACCGGTCAACTGTTATCTGGAAAAATGTTCATCCAACGCGAGGGTTTTGAAACACGAGCTTTGAACGCATCGAACGGGCCACCCTGTACATGGACGGAACATCGTATCTGTAGATAGAGCGGCGTGACGTTGATCGAATTGTTAAGTAACTCGAGCGCTCGTGTTCGGGCCGCTTTTCGTTATTTGCTCTCCTACTTATGTACAAAACGACGGTTGGATTGATTCAGGGAGAACTCACATCGTCGAGACGGTCTTAGCCTCGTAGATTCCGTGATTATAGATGTAGTCGATCACCGAATCCTGCACAAGATATCTCACGCTCTCGCCCCGTTTCAGAGCTCGCCTTATCTTTGTCGAGCTCACCTCGTTCGGTATCCACTCGGTGACTATGTGAATATTGTGCTGCAAGAGGGGGGGAGAGAGAGAGAGAGAGAGATAGAGAAGGAAAAAGAATTATAACAGAGGGCACATTGATCGTACAATCGATGCAAACTTGCACGCGATGCGCGACGAAAAGATACTTCTTTTTTTCCAGGATGATGCGGTGACTCGTCGATTGCTTACCATGTATTTCGAAAGGATATCCGAGTCGTAAATGAATTTGTTCGGGTTCGAGCCCTCCCTCGTGATCACCACCAGGCCGTGCTGCCCAACGATAGCGTCGATCTGAAAGTCGTACAAGGCTCGATTATTTTTAGCCTGAAAATCAATTACGTTGAAGTTTGCGTCGTTGCAACGCAACGATATTTTGTTTTTCTTCATTTTTAATTTATCTGTTTTGTAATTTCCAAATTCTTGTTTTTGTTGTTGCTAATTCAGGTGTTGAAGATACGACGTTGAAGTTTGCATCGTTGGAATGCAACGAAAATTATTTTCTTTTGATTTCCCAAATTTCGTTGGGCATATTCAAGCTACGAAAATCACGCCAACATTTTTTAGGACTCTTATTTAGCTATGTACAAAAAAATTGACAAACATAATTTTGGATAACAATAGAAATGAGAAATTGAAAACAATTTTCGTTGCAGTCCAACGATGCAAACTTCAACCCTATGAATTTCCAATGAGAATGCGTCGAATCGTTTGTGCGATTTTCGCAGCCTTAATCGACCAAAAAAGGAGATGAGTAATTAAAGACAATTCATTCTCGCTGCTTTCCGGCGATGCAAGTCTAACGTCATCAAAATCAAGTACTCAGACCAGGGAACCCAAACGAACCCAAACAAGGCCAGAGCTGAGGATGTTTAAAATTTGGCAATTTTCCCGACGTTATTTCGAAAGATTGCGAACCTGAGTCCCGGAGCAACGAGGATAATGATGGAGATGGAATTGAAATTTGCATCGTTGGATCGCAACGAACATTCGACTTTATATTTTTGTTAAGGGTAGGGGTTTCAGCGTGAAAAAAAACACTTTTTTGCGAATTTTTTTCGTCTATGTGGATAGAATAAATTTATTGAAACCTTTTGTACATTGTTAAGTGTAATTTCAAGAACATTCCGTGAAATTTGTACGCGTAAATATTCACAAACAAGCCGGTGCCGCGTTTTTCTCGAAACCACTTTTTCAAAGTGTTCACTGCCATTTGAAAACTACATGACCGATTTATTTCAATCTTAGTACACACTTTTTACATATAAAATACCTCCCCCCAACGGTTAGTTTGAGATTTTTTTTACATTGAGGGGGTTTTCCACTTCCAAAATGGCGGAATTTTTTGTGAAAAATAGCACTTTTCACTTTACATGACCACCAAAAATGTAGAAATGAAAAAAAAAATTATCAAAGACCGTTGGGAGGAGGATTTGATGATACTTCGACTAAATTTTAAGGGTACTTGATTTTAGATAATTTCTAGCTGAGATACAGTGAACACCGCAAATCGTGTTTTTCCAAAGGCGTTCTTGGAAAAGCTTTGTCACCGGCTTGTTTGTGGATATTTTCGCGTACAAATTTCACGGGATGTTCTTGAAACGACACTTAACAATGTACAAAAGGTTTCAATAAATTTACTCTATCCATACAGATGAAAAAAAATCGCAAAAAAGTGTTTTTTTTTCACGCTGAAACCCCTAACCTCCCCTTAATATACGAAGTACGTTTTAGATTTCGATTGCCAATCTGCGAACAGTCATCTTAACAAACGGTTGTGAGATTTTCGTAGCAAAAATCTCCGAAAAAAATTTGTAAGCGTGGGCGAATTAATCGTTATCACTGCGTTCCGACTATGCAAACTTCAATCTCATTGATTAAGATGAGCCAGCGAGAAATGAATATTGTTGTCAGTGGATATCAATGATGCCGAAGTTTGCGTCGTTGAAAGGCAATGAAAATATGTTTTCAATTTCTGATTTCTTCATTTTCAGTGTCATCTGAAATGTTTCATTTCAACTTTAGACTGCGGATTTCTAATAACGATCTTGAAAAACATTTGCGTCATTTTCGTAGCCCAATATTACCGAAAAAAATGGCTACGACATTTCTATTCTCTGCCAACGATACGAACTTTATGCTATCGAAGTTTGCCTGGTTGGGATGCAACGTACTTCATTATTTTTTCATTACTATCTAAACCCTTTTTTTCCAAGTTTAGTTTATGATATCCTAATAAGGGCCTTAAAAAATATTCCAATGATTTTTGTAGCCCAAATGGGCCGATAAAAATTGCCTAATACGAAAAAAATAATTTCGTTGCATCCCAAAGATGCAAACTCCAATACCATGAACTTTGATACATGTATCAATCGAGTTATTCGATTGCTCTCAACAAGTTCTGCCAAATAGAAGATCCAAACCCAAAAAGCGAATTTTCATTTCAATTGGATTATCATTTCGTGGATATCGATCTGGTTTTCCGACTGCCCGCAATGAGTTTCCCCAATGCCGAGACTCAAACCTAAAAAAGTTAACATTATTCCAAGTGGATTATGCGTTCGCGGAACATGAGTGACGATATTCGACCGTGTGGTCGCGTTATTCGACTAATTATGAATATGAATCACGTTATTCGCCCGCCTCAAAACCAAGGTCATTGAAAATGAGTCTCGCTCGCAGAATAAACACGGGAGAAAGTGCGTTCCTCACTGTGAGCTGATCCACTTTTCGTTCGTACATCGAAGAATAATTTGCCAACGAGACGTCGAATACTCACATCCTCGTCCGCCCAGAGGCCCGGAGTTCCGAAGCTCTCCAGCAAATCAGCGCCGCACAACAGCTTTATTTGTATGGGGTTTCGGTCTCCGCTGTTCTTCACGTTTTCCGGGATCCAGTTGGTTTCGTCCGTATTGGTGTAACGGTGCTTGACGTCGTTGGCGTCGAGAAGAACGGCGTTGAGCATATTCTGATGATGTTGCAGGCAGAGTCTAGTTTTCGTCCAGCCGTTTTGCCTAGTCTCCCAAGTGCTCACTCTTATCCAGTCGCTGTTCTCGGTCGCCAACTGCAGCATCGCGCATCTGTGATCCGCACTGGCCAATTCCTTCTTGGGATAATCGTCGTGAGTTGGAGATATGACGGATCCGACGACAACGTGTGTGCCCATTCTGTGAAGATGATCGCGCGCGATTTCTGCAAGGAAAATATTTGACGGTGACATCGGAGGGTAAAAAAAACTTTGTTCTCGTTCTATCGGGATAGTCGTGCATCAGCCGGTGCCCTTGAAAGATCAAAACTATGGACAATCGCACGTGTGTCTTCGACAAATGAAAAAAAAAGAGCCTCGAATTTCTAGTGACTCATACGAAAAATTTCAGTCAATTACGCGATAAGCTGCAATTTTTTTCGAAAGTGACGTGTCAAGTTTGAAGGTTATGTTGGTTTTTCGTTGGATACGACAAAAATTATTTTATAAAGTACAAGGGCTGATAAACAATCGCTATGAATGGAATTCCTCGTCGAAAACTTTCCATCCGGAGTAAAAATCAATATCGATTATCAACAACTACATGTATGATGTATGTATGGATATATATATATGTATATTTTCATATGTATATTATGTATATATTTGGGTGCACACATATATTCTGACGTATGGATACATTACGTACCGAACATTCGTAAGTGCATATTCGTCGGAGGATTATAACTCCCGCACGACATCAAAATAACACGCGAAGGTGCCATTGTACCGGATATTTCTCGCGTTTCATCAACTGACAACCTTCTCACTGCATTTCACGATAGTTGTTGGATTCTCTCGTTGCCTCGTCCAGACCCGGTGCAAATTTGCCACGAACGTATAATTATTTGATGCTTGAAAAGTTTGACACAGTCGTTCGCTTTCGCGGACTGACAGAAGCTGCGGCCATCTTCCTTTATTATGGTCCGACGTGTACCTACGAAGTCAAGCGAGCGACGCGCAACGCTCTGCTTTCCCGCGAATATTCAAAAAATACTCGGACACGCACGAATTCAGGAGGGTCGAGCGTTTCATAGTTTACATATTTGATCATTGGATAGCAACAGAACATTTTTTTTATATATTAGCGATATTGCACGTAGGTGTGCGTCTGTAAAAACGCGAGCGAAGTTATCGGCCATTCGAGCTACATAGATTGATCCAAAAGCGGGATTTTTAAGGGGAGGGCAGGGGTTTCAGCGTGAAAAGAAAACACTTTTTTGCGATTTTTTCATCTATATGGATAGAGTAAATTCATTGAAACGTTTTGTACATTGTTAAGTGTCATTTCAAGAATATTCCGTGAAATTTGTACGCGAAAATATCCACAAACAAGCCGGTGACAAAGCTTTTCCAAGAACGCCTTTGGAAAAACACGATTTGCGGTGTTCACTGTATCTCAGCTAGAAATTATCTGAAATCAAGTACCATTGAAATTTAGTCAAAGTATCATCAAATCCTCCCCCCAACGGTCTTTGATAATTTTTTTTTCATTTCTAAATTTTTGGTGGTCATGTAAAGTGAAAAGTGCTATTTTTCACGAAAAATTCCGCCATTTTGGGGGTGGAAAACCCCCTCAATATAAAAGAAAATCTCAAACTAACCGGTGGAGAGAGGTATTGTATATGTTGAAAGTGTGTGCCAAGTTTGAAATAAATCGGTCATGTAGTTTTCAAATGGCAGTGAACGCGGACTTTGAAAAAGTGGTTTCGAGAAAAACGCGGCACCGGCTTGTTTGTGGATATTTTCGCGTACACATTTCACGGAACGTTCTTGAAATGACACTTAACAATGTACAAAAGGTTTCAATACATTTACTGTATCCATATAGATGAAAAAAAATCGCAAAAAAGTTTTTTTTTTCACGCTGTAATCCATAACCTCCCCTTAAGGGATATACATCCCCTTAAGGGATATACATTTAGACAGGAAAAAAATAAGCAATATTGAGGGATTTTTTAAAATGAGAAATAATTATTCTACAATTATCAAACTTCAGGAATACATTAATAGTATATTTAAGTATCCAAAACAATTTTTTTTAAATTAATTCATCATCAAAATGACGGAAATGTGGCAGAGTGTTACAGAACGGTCGCCGCGGGAGTTGCAAATCGGCGTGCAGTCTAGCTTCCCGTAGACTTTGATTTGCAAAAAAGTTCAAACATTTTTCAGTTAGGACATGTATAGTTTCTATGTGACGGTAATTAATATGAATAAAATGCAAATTTAAGCAAATGGCCCGCATTCACAAAAAAGAATCACAATTTCACGCAACATTTCTGTAAAATGTGGATTAAAAAAGTAGTTTATCTTCCATTTTTTCAAAAACAATTCTCGTCAAGTAAAGGTACCAATATGATCAATATTTCTACCAAGTTTCAACTCAATCGGCTTAATAGTTTTTGAGTAATCCTGCACGCCAATCTCGATAATGCAGTTTTGAGAAAAACGCGTTTGAAATTCACGCCCGTTCCGAATCCGAGTGGTGAGGTATAGCGTAGACGGTCTGTAAAGTTCGAAGTTTTCCGAATTTCACCATGTATCTTTAGGAAAATATTCTACGTTTATAGTTCTATCGTTTAAAGAAGAAAAAAAAGAAATCGATTTTTTGATCGTTGTAAATGTATATCCTGCCTTAAGGTATTTTTTCGCAGGGAGCCGTATTTTGTGGGAGCATAAGGAGGGCCCTTCCGAATCATTTATAAATTACAGTGGTTCCTAATAAAAAATAAGTTATAATTAATTAGTACACCCAACGATAAATTGGAATAAAACATTTCGCGCAAATTTAGTAGATTTAGACATTTTTGAATCCTTTCTGAAAAGTCGTGGCAACGAAAATTCTGTTGCTAGTTACACGTTTCCGAGTTTTATCGTTAATATTTTCTTTAAACTTCCGGTGACCCCCATTTTTATTGTCGTTACTTCATTCTTTAGAATTTTTTACACGCGTAGTGCAGTTTATGTCAGACATCTAGAATTACTCGATGTGTAAATGATTAAATAGCAATGTAGCCAGTGTGTCTTTTCCCTGAATTGCCGTACAAATGAGACGATTTTTGGAGTCGTAATTTTTCATTAAAAGTTTGGTAACTTGGCTTGAAATTTTATCAGTATACTGGCATGTATTTTTATTCAATTATAGACGATAATCAGTTCATTGTTAAATATTCGGCTTCGTGAAAGGAACATCTTAAGTGTGATTTCCTACGGAAAAATGGTGTTGAAGTTTGCATCGTTGGAATGCAACGAAAATCATTTTTCTTATTTCCAAATTATCCAAGCAAAATTGAGCAGCAAAAATCACGCAAATATTTTGCGGGCTTTCAATTTAGGGATCTACAAACTAAATCTGCAAAATATGATTTTAGATGATAATGAAAACAAGAATACTGAAAAGAATTTTCGTTGCATTCCAACGATGCAAACTTCAACATCTTATGGAAAAGGTCGTTCTCTTCTGCATTTTCATTCGTCTTTTGCAATTAAACGAATAGAGGCACGAAAACCTTAATGTGCTCTAGAGATAGAGAGGATCAAAATGGCATTGATAAATCGCCTCGATTAGGTATTTGAAAAAGTATCGTCTGAAGAATCCTCTAATCTTTTAGTGTAAAAATATTTAATTATAATCAATGTTCAGCCGATATTTTTTATCAAATCGTATATTTAGTTCATCAAATCGAAAGTATAAATCGGAAAAAAATCCTTCGATCTGATACTATATTTATACATTTAGAAAAAGACCTAAAAATTTTTGAAACATCGACGCAGTAGTTTCTGAAATGTTTTGCTCGCCAACTTTAAAAACGTACTTTCGAGAAAAATGCATTTCAAGTTTCGAACAAAACTTCGAGCGTTCCGACAGGCGTCAACATAACAGCCTATAAGTCTATCAACTTTGATCCCACCACATTGAAATTTTCAGGGAACATTTGAAAGATGACAAACCGTCAAAATATATCAATTTTGAAAAAAGTGATATTTCGATTTTTGCAACTAGGCATATCCCCTTATAAGTTGAGTCCGACGGACTTTTGCACGGTGTAAAGAAAACACAGAGTCGCCAACAGGGAAAGCAACGAGAGGACGAAGAAGGATTCAAGTGAGAAAAAAAATTGGACGCAGCAGTTTCATAATACACAAATTTTATTTTCCGCAGAATGGAGGAAATCATCTGAGAACATAAATTCGCATCACGGATAGTTTTACAAGTAATATGTACAATAATCTAACTGATAGATTTTTTGTTTGTCAGTTAATTCTTGTCTTGTTTTGCCAATGATAATCAATAATGATAATTAATGAATTAATAATAACCATAATCTTCGCAATGAATCATCGATATTTCATACAGCCACCTGCGAATCTGTGTTCGCTGACAACAGCCAATAAACGGCGAGTCATCGACGAATCGTTTAGAACGTCAAACCTCCCATATATATGCATATATATATGTTTCACTTTTCCCCGATTTTCTCGTGTTTCTTTTTTTTTCATATTCTTTTCCTCATTTTACGATCTTCGTTCTCGTAATCCTGGGACATTTCGAGTCTGTCAGTGAAGGATGGACCTATCAAATTTTCTCTCACAGACCGATCGATCATTCGTTTCTTTTTTCGTTTTTACACTTACGTCGCCCTCTTTCTTACTTCCGGTTTAAGTTCGCGCGCGAATTTAGGCGTACTCCATATAAAAACTTATTCTCGTCATCCACACAATCTCTCTCTCTCTCTCTCTCGCTTTTATCTCCTTTCGTCCAAATATTACACAATAACGCTATACTCATATTCGCCATTCTTTTTCCTTGCTTATTTTGTTTGTTTGTTTGTTGTTCTTGCTTCTCTTCCTTAAACTGTACTTACAACGTTACCTTTACAAACGCAAAACGTGATGTATATTTTTTATTCGTTTCCACCCCCCCCCCTTTTTATGATTTTTTTTGTCGTGTTTCACTTGTTTGTTTAAATATCCACTAAGCATTCTCTACCATTGATTAAATGCTCTTAGTGTCTCGCGCGGGGCTTTCGCACCTCGTGATTTATGTTTTTTTATGTTTTTTTTTAAATCTTTTTTTTTTTTTCACTTTGTGGACTCCACTCCTCTTATCACTGCATTTTTGCATATTCGTTTACATGCACGCACACATACATACATTTGTGTGTACGTATATGCTCATGTATATATTTTTATATATATATATATATGCCTGTTGTCGCCTCTACCTCCATGTATCTCAACTTTATGATATCTCTTGCAGCTCGTCGTGCTCTTTTTCTCTCTCGACATTATTCACCTGTTCTTTTCACGTTTTTTTTATCGTTCAGCCTCTCCCTCCCCCCCCCCCCCTCTCTCTCTCTCTTGCTACCCCTATTGTACATTTTTTTTCGATTCACACACGGACACACTCTCCGCAAATTTCTGGCCTCTTGTCCCTCTCGTCGTGTGCGATGACGCTTCTCATTTTCACGCAGCGAGAGATACGGCTGGACCGTTATCTTTTTTTTTTCATCTTTTTTTTTCTTTGTTTACGTTAACGCATACGTGACTCAACAACGACCGAGAAAAGGACCGCACTTTCGCTCAGAAGGAGTATTCGCCACGTGTCGTGATTTTTTTTTTTTTTTTTTCATACTTCGTTGTTATTTTTCGCTACCTCACAATTATTCGTGACATGGCTAGAACGAAGCCGTTAACGCACTCTCCGTCCACTCGTATCTCTCGCTCGAAATCGTTTCCTTCTCGATCGCAAGTGGGCTCCGTTTTATTTCCGGGCTGCCTCATTTTTTTTTCCCCCTCACACCGCGTCGCTCACAACGTGCTTTTGCTTTTGTTTTTCTTCGGCTCTCAGCTGCGCGATAACGTTCGCAATGACGAATTTACGACTGTCGCGAGCGTTGCAAAAACGAACGAACATTTTTTTCGGGGTTGTCGGATTCTTTTGTTTTTTTTTTGCTTTCTTGTTTTGATGTTTAATTTTTCTGTTTAATTTACGACGGAACTCGAAAGTGCGACGCAGAGCTCGGATCCGTGGTCCCTTTTGAGGTATAGTTATTGAAAGCAGGCCCCTAATTGCCGTCGTTTTATATCGAACCCATCGTGTGTGCGCGTGTTTGTGTCTCTCTGTGTGTAAATTTTTGAGACTCGACGATTCGCGAGAGAATATAGAGATGTGAGCTGATTTTTACGAGACCCTCTGAACTCGACGCTTCATACCTAACGTGTCCAATAATGATAAAATAATAATAATAATCAATATTAATCAATAATAATAATGACGATAATTGTTATAATAATAATGATAATAATAATAACCTTTATTATTGCATTTACATACACATTCCGATGGTGGTCTTTTCTTCCCTCTTTCGCAAAGATACACAGAGGTAAGTGCGGTTCAAAGGAGAAACAATTTTTTTTTTTACTTCTTTTTGCTCCTTCCTCTTTCTCCGGTGGGACTTTATTCATTCTCTTTTATTTCTTTTGTTTTTGGAGCAATTGTCGTTCTCGCATCATACTCGTCTCCCCTTCGTCAAAATCCCTCTTTGTATATATATATATATATGTATATATATATAGTTTTTTTTTCATCCGTTTATAGTACTCATCTAAACAATGAAAGCAGCAAAAAATGGCTCGAGGAGGGAAAAGGTCACCTCGAACGATGAGAGAGAGAGAATAACGCTCGAACCGTGACGTTTACTTGCGGATCAAACGATTCCGACGCGATCGAGTTTATCGTTATTATTATTCTTCTTTTCGTTATTTTTTAAATATAAATTTGTCACACCGTCGATTCGGCGCACCGGGGACATTATCGCCGAGACTCTCGCGACTGTTTTTCCTTCGTTTTCGTTTGAATGTTCGCCGCGATAAAAAGTAGCCGGTGACAAAAAAAACGTTTGCGAACACGCGCTCTCGTCGTTGGGTCCTCGTTTTCGTTTATTCTTCATTTATCGTCTTTACGAAACAACGGGTGCGGGAGAATACGTGGAGTTTAACAGTATGAATAATAATAATCGCAGTAGCGACAAGTGTTAATAAGAATAGTAATAATAATAATGATCGTATGAATAATAATATCGACGACAATAAACTCGCGGAGCTCCCGGCCATCGCCGAAAAGACGCGTGTCCGTTTTGTAAAATTTTGCCGTTCAAAATCGCCTTCAACTATGCTCTCTTCTCTTTCTTTTGCTTCAAATTTCCCGTTAATGTTTTTTCTCGCCCGTTTTTCTGCCTTTACCTATTCTCGTTTTCATCGTCGCTCTCTAGTATTTAAGTTCTTATTACAAGTACGGTAGTATTAGGTAGTTTTCCTTTTTTTGTCATTTATATACTTTTTTTATTTCTTTTTTTTTGTTTGTTTGTTTGTTCGTTTTATACTTAAGCATTTTTCGTTTGTTTGTTTGTTCTTTAGTTCTGTTTCTGATAATCTAATAGACATCTAAAAATAACACCCATTTTTTTTTTTTTTTTTTTTTTTTTTTTTTTTTTCATTATTATTTCATATTTTGTATTTCTTAGCTTGTTTTTTTTTGTTGTTTTAATGATTTTTTTTATTAAAGGTTTTTTTGGTTGTTTTTTTGTTTGTTTTGTTTTTCGTTTGTAATTCAATCAAGTATATTTAATGAAAGATTCCTTAAGAGTTAGACCGGAGCGTCGCGTTTGCGGCAAAATTCGCGATGACGCACGCGCGGAACCCGTCGCGTATCAGCTGTTTTTGTTTTCTTGTTGGGCTTTTGCTTTTTGTTTTGTTTTGTTTTTTTTTCTTCTTTTTTCAGATACCCGATCAAGACAAAGTACTCAGGAGTACATTAAGGTGTATGGAGAGAAACAAAAAAAAGAGTGCGGGTTTTTTGAGTTTTCTTTATGCGCGATCGCGTCCCTCGCGCGAGTTCGATACGACGAGCCCGTCGTCGTTTCTTCGACTGTCGAAATTACAGTTACCATTATTCTAGCGGCTGGAGTAACACGTTCTTCCTTTCTTTCTCCTCGTCCCTCGAGTCTTTTTTTTTTTCATCGTTCGCTCACTACCGCGTCAATACTGTATCCATTCGTATATTGTCTGCTCTGTGATCGACTGCGAATTTCCCTACCCCCCCACCCCCCCCCCCCCCCAATTTTCTATCAGATGTCAATTTCAATTCGCCAATGAGACGTTCACGTATCGATCGTTCACCGGACGAGGCCTTGCGCTCACCGCTTACCGATCTCGATCTTTTCAACGAGAGAAAAATAAACGGATCCGTACCAAAGATTTTGGAAAGGTCGAGAATTTTTGTTTTCGTAAATATTTACCAGAGTGGCTCCAGCTAGAAAAGGGGTCTGGAAATTTTGTACCGAGTCGATGTATTTCAGGGCACTTTGTTTATAATTATTATTAAGTCGGTTTATATTATTAAGTCGGGGGAAGACAATTTCAACCCTTGTTTCAACCCCCGAACCCTTTTTTTTTACCTTTTTAAAGGTATGGGGAAACGGATTTGGTGACATCAAGTGGTTCAAATAACATGAGTTTGACCCAAACAAACCCAAACAAATTAGAATAAGCATACAGAAAGCGTATTTCAAAAATCGAATATTTTTGAAAAATAAAATACCCCTCCCCCACCTTAAAAAAAAATATCTTCATATTGCAGAATAACCTCGAACATGTGAAAAAATGTTTGGAGCCGATTAGGGCTGGATCCCCACTTGTAAATATTTACTTTTTTTTGTTTTTTTTTTCGACTCGCCAAAAAGCCGATCGAATGTTTTGTCGATTAAAAAAAAAATCGTCGACACCCCTAGGCCTTCCTATCAGATCGGATATATCCACGTAAATTCTCTCGATGAATAGACGATGACGATCGGAGGGTCGCGACGTTCGCGCTCTTTCGTTTCGATCGTCTCGATTTCTCGTCCACGTTCATTCTCTCGCGACTTCAGACCCGTGTTTATAACTTTAGTATCACATTTATCTTCAAGAGAGCGCATACCGGCTGGCCGCGCACCCGCACAAAAACCATCTACCCGATTCTCGCATCCATTCACTCGCTTCGATACTCGCCCGTTGAATTGTTCTCTTTCCTTTTTTGTTATTACATTTAGTCGACTCCATTTTTTTTCTCGAATTTTCGCGTATCAAATTTTGTCCGTGTGCGGGTGTACCGGTATTCATGTGCTTTGTGTTCTCGTGTACGTGTGTTTGTGTGACTGTGGAAGGAAACAGTTTTGATGTATCGAACGGATACGAGGAGTTTGATGGTCATTGGATGGTCTTCTCTCGATGTCCGAGACGTATACACGATATGTCAATAGAAATGGGACCCAATAAACTCTTGTCAACACCCCCGCACTTCTTCCTGTGTGTGTATATATACAGGGTGTCCCTCTTATCTCTGCCACCTGAAATAACTCGGTAATTATCTACGTCACGAGAAAATGTTCCAGACAAAAGTTGTATCATGTGAAGGGGGCCATCAAATGCGGCCATTTTTTTTTATTTCCGTGGAGGCGCTTACGCACAGTGAAAGTCACCTCCACTTTTTTTAATGGAATGGTACATTTTTTTTTCAACCATCTTGTGGAGCACCTCAAGTTGCATAAAAAACATTCGGGGGTCAAAGTCGTTCAAGGTCATTCAAGGTCAAAATTTTAACAGGTGACCTTGAACGACCTTGAATGACCTTGAATGACCTTGAATGACTGATCCCCTATTTTTTTATGCGGCTTCAGGTGCTCCACAAGATGGCTGAACAAAAATGTACCGTGCCATTTAAAAAAGTGAAGGTGAACTTCATTGTGCGTAAGCGCCTCCAACGAAATAAAAAAAAATCGTCGCAGTTGATGGCCCCCTTCACACCGTACAACTTTTGACTGGAACATTTTTTGTGACGTCTTTAATCACCGAGTTACTTTGGGTGGCAGAGATAACAGGGACACCCTGTATATGTATATATATATATATATATATATATATATATATATATATATGCACACACGCGTATCTGGTCAAAGGATCCCCGGTTGAAGTCGCAGCATTCCCAAGTGTCAGGCAGCGGCTTCCGGAATCAAAACGTACATATTATGGACCAATTAGCACTGCACAAACGTGCTTGACTTGCTTTGTACATGTTATACTGCATAATTGTTGGTGTGTGTGTGTGTGTGTGTTTGTGTGTACCCTGGACCTTAGAAGGATCCAACAAACTCCAGGAGAAAGTCAGTCAAGCTTATATGTCTGATAAACAGGTCTCCGCTCACCAAAATTAATTAATTGATAATTATCCATTGATTTTCCTGATTATTTTTCTAATTCGTCTTCCTTGATTTTCAAGCACGACTAGCCCTGATTTTATTATTCCCGTAGCTCTCGATATTATATAGCAGTTTGTATGTAATTCCCGGAGGCATTTTCATAATACTTCGATACCGTTTCCGGTGCCCGTGGATCTTCAGATATAATACCGTTTTAAAGTCCCGAATAGCTCGTGTGTTTGGGTTCGTTTGGGGGGGAAGTACGCTGTCGAAAGTCACGAAAATCGTTATTGATTTTATTTTTCGGAAGGAATCGAGATGGCGCTTTGGTCATTGAGTACCCGATAGAGTTTTTTTTCTTCCGGTATTGTTAACGTGTGGGGATGAATTTTGATGGAAAGACTCAGAAAAAAACGTTGTTGATTTTTCTTTTTTTTCGGAGAATCGAGAAGCTCGATAATTTGGTCTTTGTTATTTCCGTTTGTTACTAATGACGTCGAGGGATGAGCTTCCCTGTCAAAAGTCGAGAAAATCGTATTGGGATTCTCCTTTTCCGAAAAAAATCGTGAGGCTTGAAACTTTGGTCATTGTTATTCACCCAGTAGCATTTTTTTACTTTTTCATTATTGATGACGTCAAGGGCCGAGCTTCGCTGTCAAGAGTCCGAAAAGTCGTTTTTAATTGTTTTTTTTTTCCCGAAAAAAATGTAGAAGCCTCAAACGTTGGTCATTGTTATTTACTCGCTAGTTTTTTTTTTTTTTTTTTTTTTTTTTTTTCGTGACAAAAGTACTTTTTTTCTGCCGAGGGTGAGGAGGGAAGGGTCTGTTAGGTACAAAGTGGATGATTTATTTTCGATTTTTCGGAACAACCGAAGTTTGGTCGAGGAGTCGGAAAATCGTATGCGTCGCGTCGAGAGTTTGCCTGCGTATGTCTGTGTGTACCTGTGCGGGTATGCTCGTTCCTTTCCATCGCGATAGAGTTGTGCGACAATCAATATGATTGCGATTTCATTTGTACAACGCGCGCGCGCGCACGCGCGAAAGTGGCACATCGCATTGTTGATGCAACAATATGCCCTTGGGATTATTACGTTACGACAAGCGGACGAATTTCTCATCGTGCAACAGTTCACAGCTCGATTTTGCCTTAAGAAGAGATCGATCCTCTCTGGGACGATGAACAGGGACTGGGAGGGCGAGGAGGATTCTCCATGATCGTCCTGGTCGCTTTTCCTCTTTCTCTCTCTCTCTCTCTCTCTCTCTCTCTCTCTCTCTCTCTCTCTCTCTCTCTCTCTCTCTTTCTCTCTCTTTCTCGTGCGTTCGTGTGCCAAATTCAGCCAATATTCCCGTTATCCTGTCTACTCGTATATATAAATTCATTTGATCGCCCTTAAGGTAGAACCCTGCGCACTCTTGATTTCTATAGATTTTATTCAAATTTTCACCAGACGTTGTTCATATCATTATGCATGATTGAGTGAAATTTCGGAACAGTCGACTATTTAGATTGGGAGATAACGAGTTTTAAAAATGCAACTTTTATCGAAAGTCAGGTCACATAATTCGTCGTAGCATTCTATTGTGTTTATAAATTTTGAAGAAAAAAAAATCTTTTGATAGGAAACTAGTTAGGGAAAGAATGAAAAAAGTTTGGATTGCCTTTACTATTCAGTTTTGCTAAAAAGGTTCGGCAAAGACAGAATAATCCCTCGTAGAAATATGTATGCCCTATAATAAGAATACATATTACAGTAGAACCTCGATTATCCGAACCAATTGGGACCGAGACTAGTTCGGATAATCGAAACGTGGGTTTTTTGGGACGAGATCATAAACAACATTTTTTTACATAAAAACAGGACATACATATATATTAAAATTTGACATACATGTTAACGTTGAAATATATATATATATATTTGAAACACCTGAAAAAAGTCGAATGGTTTTTTTATATTTTTTAAAATAAAATCGTCCATTATTAATTGACGATTAATAATTGAGGGTTCGGATGATCGAGGTTCTACTGTATTCGATATTACGAGAAAAAATATTATCGTGTTCCTAAAATAAAAAAATTTTATAATAAAAAAATAATTTGCGTTATAAATATTATTATTTTATATCGTGTATGTTATCTTTATTGACAAATAAAAGTGTCGGCTAATTCGAAATTAGTTAAAAACTATGTTCGATTAAAAATTATTTCCAAATAAAAATTTGCGTTGCAGTGTTATTTTAAATATGCCGCGCAAACATACGTTATTGGATACGTGGTACGATGCGTTGTCTTCTTATTATCGGGGACGAATATTTTTGACGGAAAATTGTTCCGTCTAAATTTCAATGCAATTTAAATAGTCGACTATTCTAAAATTTCACTCAAACGTGCATAATGCTATGAGCAATGTCTGGTTAAAATTTGAACAAAATTATAGAAATCAAGAGTGCGCGGGTTCGTTGTACCTTAATCATTCCTTCCCTTGTCAGGATATTGCACTTTGCATCTTCGGGACGCAATTACTGGTCCTTTAAATAACCCAATTTTTCTCTTCGCAAATTCCCAGGAAGAAAATCGCTCGAGCATTTTTTCGTATACTCGTCAAACAATTTTGGGTCGGTTACCGTTCCACTGCCAACTTCCTAACAATCAGGGCGGTTTCAGACTGGCCGTTTTTTTCGCGCGTACAAGCTCGTTCTTCGTACGCTCCCAAACGCGCGTCTTCGCCTTGTCTTTGGGTCTTTGGTTTGTTGAAGGGAGACTTTGTCCCGGATTGAGCAGCGGGAGATGTTAGCGGCTCAACATGAGCAGCTAGAAGAAGAGGAGGGATGCCTCTATGGACCAGGCATTGCTGATTAGCGGTAATTACAAACACATTTGTGTAAACAGATTACAAAACTTTAAACGCGTTTTTCTCGAAAACACGTTTTTAAAAATGGCTGACATTCTCCTGACCGCTGTAATTAACATATCGACCTGAAATTTGGAGAGCATACTCAGAAAATATGTCTTCACGGAATGACGGATCGTTTTTTCGATAGATACATTTTTGCATTTATTATTTATCTTTTTATGCGAAAAAAAACGCGAAAATTCGGCTTTTTTTTTATTGCCGCCATTTTCCGAAATTTGTACTAAACGAAAAACCCATCCGTCATTCCATGACCAAAGGGTCACAGATTGATAAAATGCTTTGAATTTGTGTTTCAGATCAACAAAGAGGGGGCAGTGATGTCAGCCGTTTACCTCCCGCGATTTGAGGACCTGTTTTCGCGGAGCTGCAACGGCCGCCATTTTGGTTTTTTTTTCAAAAAAATTTTTTTTAACGTTCTGTATATCATGAATAAAAGCAAGAAAAAAACCGCACTCAAAAAGCTTTACTCGTTTCCTTTAAAAAAACATAAAATGTAAACACCTGAAATATGGCACTCCAAGGACAAAGTCTCCCTGACGCGCGAACTGTAGCGCGTGTGCAAAAAACGAGCTTATACACGCGAAAAAAAAGCACCAGTCTGAAACCGACCTGATACGTCGGAGCGTTTTTTTTCCCTTTTCTTTTCTCGTTTTTTCGCTCCGTCGTTACTCGTCCCTTCATGAACTCGGGCCGTCTCATTCATGAACCTTCTGCCTCCTTGATCTTCCTTACTACGCAGTTGCGTTTTTTTCCCACCGTCACTTTGGTGATCCGAGATTGGCCATTTTTTTTCTTCGGAAATTCATTCAACGCGATTATCGACGCGGGCGCCCATCCGTTTTCCAATTTTCCACGATCGAGCGTGACCAATGACGGATCGCTGCGTTTCGGCGTATAAATCTACAAAATGATCGGCTCTCGATGTACCCCTCGGAGCGGATCGTCCGCGAAGTATCCACGCTCCCAATATCTCCAGCCCGCCCTCGCTCGTCGTCTTTGCGCATCTTGCGAATTTACCAGACGCCCGGGAATTCTTGCGAATTTTCGTCTCGCGGAGATCGAGAGCTCCGCGTTACAGTCCGAGGATCGTTACTTCGAAACGATTTTTTGCCCCGATTTTCATTATCCTACGTATATATCGTTGAAATTTGTCTCGTCAACCATCTCTCGTTTGTCCCGGAAACTCGTAAAATCTTTGCGTTATTCGTAGTCGAAAAATAAAATTTGGCAATCCGATGAAGCGTGGCTCTTTGCGATTTGGGGAAATCCGGGGGCGGGGGTGAATCGTTTCGAAGTGACGAACAGTTGTTGCTTCGGGCAAATATGGAGACGACGTCAGCAAATGAAGGAGCATCGTACAATACTTTCTGTACATTTTCTCTCGATCTCTCCTTCTCGCTTTGTGGGTTTCATTTTTTTTTTGCCGTAGATGCGCGATACAAGGACTTACAGAATTTGTACTCTCAGAATGTGTATAATACGACGTGGCTTCGTGTTCGGTATTTTTTGTTTTGTTTTTTTTTTTTGTACCGTGTGAGAAATATCACAATGGATGTTTCTCTTTCGTTCGTACGCTTGATTAACGTATGGGAAAAAAAATTGTCATTGGAATTTGACGAGTTTGCAGTTTGCATCGTTGAGATACAATGAAAATTACTTTTTTTTTTTCATCGTTTCAAACGTTTTTCACATTTTAACGAAAATCTCCAAATTAAGGTGGCGGGTGAAAGAAATGATTTTTTCCATTTTTTTAAGGTATTGATATTCAAGAGTATGTGAAAAAAAATGCAAGTTAAAAAATTGAAAATTGACCGAGTTACGGACGATTTAGTGAGAGCAGGCATAGTAAAACTTTTAATCGCGTTCTTCTCGAACTGGTCGGAATAATAACTCTAGCTATAATCGTCCGATTTAAATTCTTAAAAAAAAAAACCAAAATTTCCGTAATTGCAGTAATTAACGCTGTACGCAGGCGTTTTTTAAATTTATTATTTTTTAAACCCCGAATATAGATAAAAATTTCGCCAAAATTACGCTTTTTTCAAAACCCTCGGCCATTTTGTGAAAAAAATATTTTCCGAAAAATCACTACGTACAACGAGAACTACATTCGTGTAGATTATTGAACTTTTTTATGTTTATTTTTCAGGCTAACCATTGTCGAGTCATCGATCCGGTCGTTGAATCCGATTTTTTATACAAAGGCCTTAACAACATTGGTAATTTTTTTTTTTTATTTACACGAAATAAGTTCAAATTATACTTAACAAAATACGATTTTTTCCAAATCTCAGATAAATAATCTAGTAGCCAAAAAAAAAACAGAAAAACGACCTTTTTGTCCCGTGGTGTAGACCCTTAAATTTACGAAAGTAGAATTTTGTCGATAACGGTGAAGAAATAAAGAAAAAAGGAAATTTTTGTCCACCAACGATGCAAACTCCAATATTTAATTTGCGTGTATTTGTGTTGGCTCTTTTCTTTCGTTTCCTCGTCTACTCCCTCGCACGATCGCTCTCGTTATCGAGAGCCCTGTTTCCGCCACTTCCGGTAAGAGCAACCGTGTGCAATTGCGGTAGTACGTGTGTGTATATTTACGTGTGTGCCTGTGAATGGAGAATGCGCCTGTCGTGTTATCCTCGCGGCTATCGTGCAACGGTTCATCTGTTACCTCGACTGTGGCAATAATTAGTGATAATTAAAGGTGGTAATTATTCGTTAATTTTTTCGACAAGACCTGTTCTTCCAACTTCATTCCTCCTCCGCGTACCTCGTGAGGGACTTTCGTTGTCACTTTCGCCCCAATCGATACGCCTCGCTTTGGGCACCGTTACTCCTATCTCGTTTGTGTGTGTGTGTATTTTTTTTTTCTTAAGATGGTACGCTACAGTGATGTTCCAAAAATGGTAAAAATGTTGGAATTCGATGCTGAGAAAATTGCTCACGCGGTTTGTTTCGTGTTTGGTGTGCCCTCGATGCGCTTAACGTGCGTAGCAATTAATGGAAAACATTTCGAAAAATATAAGCGTTATTTAGCGTTGGTCGGAAACGAAAAAAAAAAAAAAAAGGAATTTACTTGCGAATTATACAATATTCTGAACGGAGCCTTTTTTTTCAAATCTACTTTGGCGGATTTGAAAAAATCCCAGGCTTTCCTTACGATTCTTTACGAAAAGTTCGCATTATTGTTATTAATATTTCATCATCAAATACCGCTGTTGAAAAATCGTCGATCGGGAGACGATCCGCGAATGAATTTTTCTTTTTTTCGCCGGCTCCGAAATAGTTAACCAAACAACACTGTAAATATTTATATCTTTTATTTTTTAATTTCAGACACCAAAGATAGCGTAATAATCGCGCAATTGCACCGTAATAAAGCTTAAATTCCATTAAGGCATTAGGCCACTCTAGAGGCCGAAAAAATAAGCGTTTTGGGGATTTTTTTTTCTTCAGAAAAACTTTTTTCAAAAAAATAAATCGAGATTACAAAAAAGAGTATTTATCATACATATCAGTGACTGTATGCAATAATTTTTTTGAAGCGATCAACTTCAAAATGACGGCTGTGCAGCGTTTATTTCAAAATTGCATTTTTTTAGTTGGCCGGAATCACAACTCAGACAATTTTCAACCGATTCACTTGAAATGATGAATATATCTTGAAAAATACATTTTTTTCATATTGCATAGTTCATTTGTTATTAACAATTATCTGACGATGTTTTTGAAAGTGAAAAATTTGCCTAAAAAATCGTCGGATAATTGTTAATAACGAATGAACTATGCAATATAAAAAAAAATCCTACGTACTTCCATAAACAATGTATTTTTTCGAGATATATTCAACATTTACAATGAATCAGTTGAAAATTGTCTGAGCCGCCATTTTGCAATTAATCGATAAACACCCTTTTTTGTAATCTCGATTTATTTTGTAGTTTTTCTGAAAAAAAAAAATCTCCAAAAACCCTTTTTTTCGGCCTCTAGGCTAACCCCTTAAGGCGAGAAATACCTTTAGAATTTTCAAAAAATCGATTATTTTTTACATACTTCGAAAGTATGATACCCAAAGAATCTACTGACCAAAGGAAAACTCGAAATATTGAATCTTTGCGGAGTTATCGCACATAGTCAAGAGCTTGCGGGGACAGCATGCGGTCAGGTAGCGAGTAAACCTTCAACGCGATTATCTCGAAACTACTTTTTTTTAAACTGCCCGTGTTGTAGCTCAAAAAGTTATCGACCGATTTGGATGAAATTTTGGGAGGTTTCTCTCGGTAATATTATCGGAAGGATATACCTAAAGTTTGAAAGGTAGCGTGTGAATGAATAATTTTTTTGGGGTCAAATATGTCGAAAAAATGTTCGAAAATTCGAACTTTGGAGTAAAAAGGCTCCCAAATTTTCAATTTTGCACTTTTTCGTCGTTTTTTAGGTATATCCTTCCCCTTAATATGCCAGTAAACGAATGACACTTGTTACATTTTTTTCAGATCGACAGAAAAAGAGTGACAACTGCAGCACTTTTCGATGTCGCGGAAAACAGGCGTCCGAAGACCCTTAATGACGCCGCAATTTTGTTGGCCATCCCAAAAAACAATTTTTTGAAAAACTTGACAGTTATAATAAACTCATGTCGAAATTTAAAAATGATCAGATTATTTTATCCCCTCTAAAAAAAATTCCCGAAAAATACCTATTTTTCACGCTCCTAGAGGGATTTCACGCCTTAAAAGAAGAAACAACTCCTTTCTTGTAGCAAATTTTTTTTATTTCTAAGGCTGCTGTTAGATGTTTTTTTTAAATCCTCTTGTCGTAAAGTGTTGGATTGAAAGTAGCGCGAAAAAAATCGAAACTGCACGTAAGAATGTTGGGTTCGAAATGAATGGTGCATTTAAGGGGTCGATTCCAACAATTATCACTGATTTTTGGCACGTCACTCTAGAGCAGCCAGGTAGCGGTCACGTAAAAAGTGACAAAAAGTAATCGCGATTTTTCACAGCAGTGTGCCCGAAATTCGTCACGAGTGGAAGCTCTCCTCCAAAACTCCCACGCGTGTTACTCGTGTTCCATTTATTTCTTCCTGTTTGCTTTTTCTTTGCTACTCGCGTCGTTTACTTTCTTAACGGATGTATCTTTTCGCATTATGATTCATTTTTCGACGGAATGCGAATTCGTAAAGCTTTCGCACTTTGCTCCTTGTTGTACATAGCGGTCTAATCTACGGTTTTTTTTTTTTCATTTTTTTCCCACTGATAATCTCTACGTCATTTATCACGGATTCGACACTCGACGGTGCTCGCGCGATTGTTCCATTCCAGCCTGGAATTTCAAAACGCGGTGGGCGCGCGTGAACCAAAAACAAAAATTACGCGTCCCGTATCCGATCGATTTTTCTCGCTTTTTTCCTAGTCGTTCTTTTTTCTCATACTTTTGCAGTGTTTGTTTTGTCCAATCAATCGTCAGCCCTCGGACTCGTGTCTGCGATTATTCAAAGGCCATAGACGGGTAAGTAGGGAAAAATTGCCCCCGCATTTTCTCCAGCCAAATTAGGAGTATATTCTGAGGTATAAAAAAAAACAAATTTACTGAAAATTTCATCCCCCCAACGCAATGGTTTAGGAAAAATGAATTTTTTTTAATAAAAAAAAAATAAAAATTCCGGAAACGCTTCAGTGGATCGATGCGATTTTTTTTTGGTACTTGTTACGATCAAACGTGTTACGAAATAAAATTATAGAACATTTTGCGAAAGATTAAGGTTTAAAAAAAAATAATGTTCCTTGTTTTATTTTTTTTTACTATAATCCACTTGGGGTACAATAACGATTTTTTTTTCATATAATCTTTGGGCACCTTATTAGATTATATAATTTTTTCAAAATGATCGGTTTGGTACGCCACAGTGAAAAAAAAAGAAACAGACTTTATTGATATATTTTAGTTATATATCTATATAACTAAAATATATCAATAAAGTGTGTTTCTTTTTTTTCACTGTGGCGTACCAAGCCGATCATTTAGTCACATAGCAGACTTTATTGACATATTTTAGTTATATATCTATATAACTAAAATATATCAATAAAGTGTGTTTCTTTTTTTTTCACTGCGGCGTACCAAACCGATCATTTTGAAAAAATTATGTAACCTAATAAAGTGCCCAAAGATTGTATGAACAAATTTTCGCTATCGTACCCCAAGTGGATTACAGTAAAAAATAATAAAACAAGGAACATTATTTTTTTTCAAATCTTAATCTTTCGCAAGATGTTCTATAATTTTATTACGTCACACGTTTGATCGGAACAAGTACAAAAAAAAATCAAATCGATCCACTGTACCGTTTGCGGAAATTTTTTTTTTTTATTAAAAAAAAATCATTTTTCTAAAACGTTGACGGGCTTGAAATTTTCAGAAAATTTGTTTTTTTTTTACACCTCAGAATATACTCCAAATTTCGGTGGAAAAAATGCGGGGGCAATTTTTCCCTACTTACCCGGCCTTTGTAAAAATTTCGATGCGCGTCACATTTTTTTGACTCCGTTTGAAATCAAAGAACGACAAAAAGGAAGAGTGAAACGACGAGAAAATCTCGCTCGGTTCGCGATTCTTCGCGGTAATTCTCATTTCGCAATGACAAATTATTATTTTTTTTTTCCTCTTTTCCTCTTCGCCTTCGAACAAACACAAATACGCCGAGCTTTTACGGCAATTAAAAGTTTTCTCTCTCCTCCCGTGTTAGTGAAACTGAAAAGTGAAAAAAAAAAAAACGAAGAGAGAGGATCAATGGGAAAAGTGGAGCAGTTGTTTGACCTCGTTATACGCGTTGCACGTTGATAAGAAAAAGCGAGAAAAAAAAACACACACACACACACGACGAAGAATGAAAATAATATACACGAGGGGAGAAGTGGGCGAATAATAATGGCGGAAATTAAAAACCAAACGTTTTTTTACTGCTTTTGCTTACACGTCGATGGCAGGAAATCGACCTTCGCGACCCTTTTGTCCTCTCTCTCTGCCCTTTCTCTCTCCTTCTCTCTGCTACGTGGTCGAGTACGTACCCTTTATATTCTCTCGTTTCGTCCTCTACATTTTTTTCCCTCGCCGCATCTCCTCAACCCCTCCCGTACTCCCTCCCGCTCGCACTCTTACCCCACGGACCGCGGAGAGCCCTTCGCTCTTTTTGTAAATTATTTTCACCACGTAAAATTTCTAGACCTTTTTTTTCTCGTTTCGTTAAATATATGTCGATTGAAGTTGACTTTCGCATGTCCTTCATCAATCCAAACCTCACGTTCAACTCCGTGGCGTTAACTCCGATTGATTCCACATTATTTATGACTTTGGCGCTCGTGTCTCGATCTCGTTTTGCATGCACAATCACGCCTCACATTTTGTCTTCTCTCTCGGTCTCTCTCACTCCTTTCTCTCTCTCTCTCTCTCTCTCTTTCACTCCGTCGCTCGCTCTCTTTCACATGGTCATACGAAAACAAGTCTCGTTTCGACGCTTCGTTAAAAATATGTACAATACTTTTACATCGACATTTAATCATTTACAGATAACGCTTCGCAGCGACCCCTTATCTTATCGATCGCACCCTTTCTCTCTCTCTCTCCCCTCTCTCTCTTTATCTTTCTTTTCCTCACTTTTCTTTCTCCATGTCTCTCTCGTCCTCTCCTCCTTCCCTCCCTATCACTCTCTCTTGCCCTTTTCCTAGCAATTATTTCGATTTTTTTTTCGTATCGTCCTTTTTTAAAGATAAAAATCTTTCGATGCGCAGCCACTCGTGATATTTTATGCCGAATTCTTTTGCATGCCTCTCTCTCTCTCTCTCTCTTCTCTTCTCTCTCTCTCAGTTACGGCAAACACGTCGTCTCGATCGTCTCGTGGGACGATGGTAAAATTAAGCGTGCATTCCCTCGTCGTTGCGGAATCGAATATACATCATGACGGGTTATTCACGTGGTCCCGACGAGAAATCCATCGATGCGTATCGAATGTCTTCGTTACAAGGCGCCACGATTTTTCCGAGATAATCGAAGCGACGTATCGAACGTGCCGTATCGTCTTGAGTTGCAATCTCAACGACATTCACGAGTCCTCTCTCCCTCGACGAATCTCATCCCCCTTTCATCCCTCTTCGAGTTTCCTGGTGTTTTTTTTTGTTTTTTTTTTTTCGTCTCTCGCTTTGAGAATTTTTTTTCATCATCATCGCAATCAACATTATCATCATCGTCGTTTTCTTCTTTTTCGCCCTCTTCGTCCCCGTCCGCCTCCGCGTGTCCTCGATCTTCAACTGTTTGTCCGCCATTGTTCGCCGCCCGTGCAGTGCCGCCACGTCTGCTCGGAGGTTCAATGAAACAGAAAGAAGAGCAAAAAATGAAAAAGATCGCCGGTGTCGCGTGTGTCGCGTCGCGGGGAGGCCGAAATTGCGCGGTGAATTTCGTTTTCGTTAGGGCGTCTATTCATGCGAGAACCTAATGGGAAAATGTGGAGCATGCGAGATGCTTCGTCTTCCGTCGATACGTGACCCGGCGAAATTCTAATTCGCGAGGTTGGGAGTGGCGAGGGTTGGCGGTTGGATATGTTGCGCGATCTCGTGGCTCGTTGGGTACGCGCGTGTTATTTTGGGGGGCTATGCCAGTGTGAACGATGAACATTTGCCTGATTTTCGGGAATTTTTTGGAAAAAAAGTAGTCAATTGAATGGTTCGGAAAATTGAGAATATTTTTGCTATATTTGACCTATATTATGTAATTTTTTCATAGAAAAATATTGACATCCAAGCGACTTATGCGCTGCCATCGGAGGCGCCGAAAAAAGTTCCTCCACTGCTGACATGATTACGGCCGATTGAGTAGCTGAAACCGAAAAAGGAAAAAATGTCTTTAAACCGGAAGGCATTTCCTGTACAATGACGTAGGATTTTCGAAAAATATCAAAATCTAACAAAATTGCGTAGTTATGAAAAAAGTGTGTTTTCTTGCCTTTAAAATGGTCGTTTTTTTCAATGCTAAATGGTCAATTTTCATCCAATCAAAAATATCCTACGTCATTGTAGAGTAAATATATTTAAGAGTACTCAGTTCAAATTTCAAGTCGATCGGATAATTGCTCTTTGAGTTACAATGTCAGCGAATTTGAAAAATCTCATTTCCAGAAAAACACGTTTCAAGATTTAACTATCGATTTCTGCAAGATGACATTGATATAAATGATATAAATGATGATATTCTTGAGAGTATAAACTGTCGAAAAAAGCAAAAAAATCGATTTTTTTAAAGTGTCACACTGTATAGCCCCTTAATGTTGAAATGAAACGTGATCGCGGTAAAAAAAGTTTTCAATTTAGTGCACAAAATGTACGTCTAGAAAAAAATATCGATTCTTTCTAAAGCTCGTTTTCTTTTTTGTTCTACGGAACTAATCACTTCGAATTTACGACAAAAAAATTTCTTGAAAAAACTGGCTAAGTGTTACTGCCTCGGAATTATTTGATTTTTCTTTGAAACTTTTTTCGAAAGAACTCGCTAAGTAGTACAGTCGTGCTGTCGCTGAAAAACCCCGTAATCGGAAGTCAATTAGAAGGATAATTTTTTGACAGGTGATTCTGTAGGTGCCGCGGGTGTTAAATCCAAGTTTGTCTAAAAGTCGGGTGTAGGGTTCTTTTAGGGGATGAAAGGGGGTGGCGGTGGAGTAATGCCAAACTACAACCCCTACGGTGTCGGCGCCGCGAGACAAAATGGGCAGAAAAATCCGGGCTTTAGTTTTGTCCCCAGCGCCGAAGTCATGGAGTTCATTTTGTGGGTGAAAAAGTGGGGTGAAATTTTGGAAAATCAGTTTTAACTCAATAACTCTTTAGGAAAAATTCGCACACTTTTCGTTCAAATGGGAACGTTGTAGCCCTTGAAAAGACGCGTCGATCGAGTATTTGATCATCACTCTCCGATGATCACTCACTTCACCCCCCAAAAACTCACTTCACCCCCCAAAAATGGTTAAAATACATTTCAAAAATTTGTTTATTGAATAACTCAAAAAACAATTGATTTTTCTTGTATGGTTCAAATGTACGAAATGTAGAGAATAATTTTCTCTATATTTTCGTTTCTATGGACCACCCGTGAATTTTGATTTTCCAACCCCTCTCGGGGGTTGAAAATTCAAAATGAATTTCCGGGATAACTATTGACCGCACGAATTCGCCGCCGTTGAAGAATTTTTAGCTTGAACCCTCAGCTACATTTTCGTCCCCAGCGCCAAACTCCCAATAGTTTTCCCAGAACTTAATTTTGAATTTTCAACCCCTGAGAGGGGTTAGAAAAAGCAAAATTCAAGGGTAGTCCATAGGAACGAAAATATAGAGAAAAGTATTCTCTACATTTCGTACATTTAAACCAGCCCCGAAAAATCAATTGTTCTTGAGTTATTCAATAAACAATTTCTTTTTATACTTCAACAATTCTTTTCGGGGTGAAGATCGGCGAGGGATGATCAAGTACTCGATCGACGTGTTTTTTCAAGGGCGACAGCGTTTCCTATTGAACAAAAATTGTATGAATTTTTCCTAAAGAGTTATCGAATGAAAACTGATTTTTCAAAATCTCACCCCCCTTTTTCACCCCCAAAATGAACTTCCACGACTTCGGCGCTTCGGACAAAAATAAAGCCCGGATTTTTCTGAACATTTGGTGTCCCAGCGCCGACCTCGTGGGGGTTGTAGTTTCGCATTAATCCACCCTCATCCCCTTTCATCCCCTAAAAAAAACCCTCCACCCCGATTTTTAGGCGAACTTGGATTTACCACTCGCGACACCTACAAAATCACCTGTCAACAAAACTAGCCTTCTTCCAATTTTTTCGGATTCCACTATACAGCACGACTGTACCAAAGTGCTATTTCGCCGGATTACTTCATTTTTTGACAACATTCTTGCAGAGCATGTCGTTGTGACCAAATTATAAATGTCTCACGATCCTGAAGGCAACGAAACGTTAAAAATCAAGCAACTTCCGTCTCCCCGGTTCTTCAGAACTTCTGCATTTCCCTCCCCCTCGTCTCTCCTTCGAAGTGCAATTTCAAAAGAAAATTGGACGCTCATCCGACCAAATATAACGACTCCAACTCGAACCTAACGACGAGCTGATTAATTACGAAAAAAAAAACAATATTCGATACCACTCTGAATTATTCGGAGAAACAATTTTTCGACATCGATGTTTTGCCACGTAATTATTTTCAACGAAGTTTCTACCGGCTCTGCAAAGGCGAACCTCGTCTGTTATCTCCGTTATCGCTTCTTTGCCCGCTATTTCTTTCCCGATTCGCAATTCTTCGTTCGACAAGTTTCTCCCGCCCTTTTGCGCTCGCCCTCGACGTCAACGTGCTCAAGTGGCGAATAAAGCTGGCACGGCCGGCTAAAGAAGTCGAAGAAAAAGTGGAGAAAAAAGGGGAGGAAAAAAAAATTCAAAGTCGAATGGTATTTCACGATTGAGATTCGCCCTGTTCCGTTTGCTGCCTCGTTTCCTCGCACTCTTTGCCAAGCCGCAGGCGATTTTTAACTCGTCTGCTTCGGGGCACGTTTTTGCCGGGCAACAGAGAGAGCTTTATTAGCGTCCACTCGAGGATCAATCTACTGGATTTTTCCACCCTCCCGGGCGGGCGTCGCGATTCTTCGCTGCTGGATAAAAACTAACAAGTAAGATCGCGGAGGAATGAGACTCTGCGGCGGATCGTGGGCAATCAGATTGAAAGCGCTCGGTTCAAGAGGTTGGAAAAGAGTTGTATAAAGAAATGATTGATCCTGGAGATTGCGTTTCATTTTTTTTTCTACCCCTTTGACTCGTGACTGGGATGGATGACCGCTTGTTTCTTGGAGACACAATTCCAATTACAAATGATGAAAGGTCGATGAATTTCTTCGTTTCTCAAGGTGGTTCTCGCGCAAATGCACCTTGGAATTTATTAAAATTTATAGTGGCTGAAAAAAATGGTAATGTCCAACTGTTGGCGAAATTTCAAGGGACTTTGCGATTTCTAACTCGAGATAGATCTAAATCAATATCAAAGTTAGGAACTTTAGACATATCGTCTATAGCAACTGCATCCAATGATGACGTAGCCCTCTTCCCTTCATATTACGAGTGAACGCGCTGATATTTTTTTATTTAAAAAAAAAAATACCAGACAGCGGAGGATTATTATCCGGACGAGGGAGAAAAAAAAATATCGACCGTTTTGTTTCCGAAATACAATCAAAGGGTCGAATTTGAGGCAAGATTAGTCGCGTGAAGTTGATGGTCTTGAAGTTTGCATCGTTGGAATGCAACGAAATTATCTTGTCTCTATTTCCCATTTTTTTTACCACACTCAGGCTACAAATATCACTGAAATATCTTTCACGATCCTTATTAAGGCGGGTATTAAGGGATCGTCTCGGTGTGAAATTTTCGAAAAATCGATTTTTTTTGTTGCATTATCGGATAGTATACACTGTAATAAACATTCTCTCAAATTTTTAAATCGAAATTCGAATTATTACGGTCGCTACAACGTTTCTTGTAGAAAGGGAACGGAGCGAGACATCTGCCTCGCCAATCTTTAAACGTGTTTTTCTCAGAATAGTGTTTTTCAAAACGGTTTCCACTCTCAAAGGAAGAGTTTTGAAGATATCTAGTTCCCCTTTGAAGAGAACATTTTTAACGTCATTCTTTATAGCGCTATGGAAGCTTTTTTTTTTGGAAATCTTCCTATTTTTTTACGAAAAACTGTCAAGAAAAAGGGCCAAATTCGATACTTTTTGTTCAAACCGCCGCCACTTCGTAAAATTAAAAAAAAACCCTTCCATAGCGCGATAGCGACTTTCCTACAGATTAATAATTTTTTTGAAATTTTTGTTTCAGATCAAAATTGCGGCCGCAATCGTGGAAACCGTACAGGACCTTTTTTTATTACGTGTCATTTCAACAATTTATTTAACTATTGTACATCCAATAAATAAACATAAAAAAAATCATTTTGTATTCCCCATGAATGTATTTATTTATTTAAAAAAACCGGACCGATTAGTTTACTAGAACATTTTTTAAAAATCGCGAAAATCAGTGATTTTTCGGAGGGTCACACTGAGACGATCCCTTAAATCATGTGCGAATTTAACAATTTTTTTTTTTTCGTATGAAAAAGTGATTCACTCATAAAATTAATGACACATCTATTTAATATAAATATCAGGCTGTTAGAAAATATATATATATTTTTTTTTTTCGATGTACAAAATACCCGACTACTCGAAATTTCTCGAAACAGCTTTTTTTCAATTGGCGTGACAAACAACTTCAACAATTTTCACTCGATTTACTTCAAATTTAAAAGTTATGTTCCTAATTGCATTTCGCAGAGAAGTACGTACGGAATTTCTGACGAATCGAAAACTTTTCATTTTATGAGCAGTTTATGAGCAGTTATAACGAAATTTTTCACTGAAAATTCATTTCTTAAGTTCAAATACTTACAACTTTGGAATAAAGCAATATTTTTTAAATTCCTTACGTACTTCTGCAGGTATTCTAATGTAGATTGACGAGAATTTTTGTTTTTTGTTCTAGGTAAAAACAATGTGGATGGTAAATGTCATGCCGCGAAGGGCCTAAAAAAGATAACAAAAGATAATATTAGTAGTCGGCCATTTTGTACATCGAAAAAAAAAAAAAATTTCTAACATCTTGATATTGATACTCAATTGATGTGTAATTAATTTTATAAGTGAATCACCTTTCCATACGAAAAAAATTGTTAGATTAGCACGTGATTTTATACCCGTTACTGTGGCCTAAGGCCTTGAGAATCTATAACCTAAAAATGCAAAAGAAGACTTAAGATTGTAATAGAAATATAGAGAAGAGAAAATAAATAAGGGTTTCCTTTGCATTCCAACGATGCAAACTTCAACACCATTGAAGTTGCACACTCGTCTCTCACGAGAATACTTTATAGTATACGAGTGTATCCGCGTAGAAAATTCTTTCGTGAGTAGCAGCGATCAGAGAATAGATTGAGTCAAAAGTTCCACGCTCAACTGTCCCTATATTGTACTATTTATAATGAGGAAAACTTTTTAACGCGACGTCAGTATGAAAACTTCGTTAATGAAGAAGAGAATGTACAAAACCAGTTGCTTGTTTCATAGAAAAACTTATTTAAGCATCGACGGACGTTCAATCAGTCAGACGGTTAATTAGCTCGAAATATTATTCAATAACGTGATGTTTTAGTTGTTCGGCGAGTTGCGATGGACGATTATTTTTCAGAAATTTCATTGGTACATTGAAAAAAAACTTTATTATTAGGTTGGCAAAGAAAGTCTTTTCGTTTTATGGCCATAAATAAAATGAATCATTCGTTTCAAGTCTGCTTTTTTTATTTTACTTTTGGTGATAAAACGCCTGACTTTTTTTGCCAACCTGATCATTTCATTTTGTTGCAACTTCATCCGGCAATTACAGATATCGGTTACATTTGTTTCAGGCTGTGGTGAAAACAAAACAGACCGAACCTTGTTAAATTAAGGGGGGAGATAGCTTCGGACGAGGAAAAGATTTGCTGATTTTCATGATTTTTTTTTATAGGAAACATTTGTTCACCATTTTTGAGACTAGAAGTATGTTGTACTACTACTTTTGGCTGCTACGGGGTATTTTATATTTATTAATCTTTAAAAATGGCGAAGGTATGGCACTGTCGTCTAAACTGCATTTTCAAACCTGGCATGACGTATAACTAGCAAAACTAATCAACCGATTCTGATGAAACTTGGTATAAATCTTTCTAACCTTATTGTCTAAAACATGACCCTAAATTTTCTAAAAAAATTGTCCAAGGGGAGATATACACCTAGATGTTCGAGATCGAGGATTTAGAAGCTATGAACATTCCGTCGACCGTAGAAGACCTACACTGTGGGCCTGGTATCAATGATTCCATGCAAATTGACAAATTTCATGATTTATTCATTGCCAAATTTTCAAACGCGTTTTTCTCAAAACCACGTTTTTCAAATCGGTACCCAAAATTTCTCGAAAACCAATGAACCGATTGCCTTGAGGTTTTTTGTGGTTATTCTATACACCATTATCTAGTATTTGTCATAGGATTTTTTTCCCGTTACTCAGTTTTTGTTTTATAGGCAAAATAATAACTAATTTTTGGCCCAAAAATCACTGTTTACGTTCAAACGTCCGCCATTTTGTCATAAATCGATATTTTCAAAATCGGCTATGACAAGTACTAGATATAGTATCTAATTTAATAATCTTTTTGTTTTTTTTTTTTTTAGATGATTTTTGAAGAAACGCCAGTGGGTACCGTATACGCAGATTTTTTTACGACGCTCCAAGGATCATAAAATATCCTTGTATATTTTTGATATTTTTAAGTAAAGAAAATTGAACATATTTTTGAATGTATATACTTTTAGATAATTAAAACCTCAATCCGAAATTTCAAATAGTTTTCCTTGAAAAAATTCACAAAAATGACCTTTTTCCGGTTCCTAGGTGTATATCTCCCCTTAAGTATTTTTCTATCGCAAAATGTAGCCATTTTTTCGGAAACTTAATCGATTTTCAACATTTCTCATTTTTTTGTTTATATTCTGCGTATGAGGGTTAATGCAAAAAAAATCTTTGTTTTTTTTTTTTTTTTTTTTTTTTTTTCATTTCAATTATTTCTGACATACCAATCAAAAATTTACAACAAGAAGAAATTAAAGCTGCTTCAAACCACTCACGGAGAACAATAAAAAATCAAAAGTGCACACATCCGTCAGTGTAAAAAAAAAAGTATTGAAAAATTTCTCCGATCCTTTTGCTGGGCCGTCGATTTATCTATCGGCGAAACGCGAACAACCGAAGTAAGGTCAAAAACAGGCGGCTCCGCGATCGGGTGGAAACGTATTGCCCAGCGTGTCTCGCGAGAGAAAAATCTTTTGGTATTTCGGCGTCGATAATCGAACTCGTGTTCACACGCCAGCGCCCTCTGGCGTCTCATTCGTCAACGGCCACGAGTGTGAAAAATCCCGTGTGAGAAAAGGGCCGTCTTCCTTTCGCGAGCCGCGCACAACTACCCTCAAACTCACTCACGAGACAGAGGGGGGGGGGGGGGGACCCGATTCGATCGACACGTGTCGCGAATGACTTCGATTGATCGTCGAGAAGAGCGAGAGGAGCCTGGTACGTTGTACGTAACGACGTGGGAATCGCACTACGGGTATATGAGATGAGGGTGGACGCGAGGAGGAGAAGGATGAAACGTACCTAGAGATTGTCCATCATTTCGGAGAGGGTCAATCTTGAGGTGGACATGGCGACTCCGCTGTCGCTGCTGCTCTGGACACTGCTGTGGTCATCCGTGTCTGACTGGTTGCTCGTGTAACCGATCACGTCCACCTCGTCTGTAACAGAGCGAGAAAAAAAAACGAAAAACATTAGTACACGGATTACAGAACACATTCATCGATCAGCACTTCGAACATGATGTGGTAAAAACACTTGTCATGTGTCACACGTGAAATAGTTCATTTGAATATGTATCATAGGCGGCTAACGCGGGACAGAACTGTGACGAGTGAAAAATCGATTTTTTGCATTTTCCAAAACTATAGATATTCAAGAATATGTGAAAAAATTCAAGTTAAGGGAGACTTTGTCCCGGATTGAGCAGCGGGAGATGTTAGCGGCTCAACATGAGCAGCTAGAAGAAGAGGAGGAATGCCTCTATGGACCAGGCATTGTCGATTAGCGGTAATTATAAATACATTTGTGTAAACACATTACAAAACTTTAACCGCGTTTTTCTCGAAAACACGTTTTTAAAAATGGCTGACATTCTCCTGACCGCTGTAATTAACATGTCGACCTGAAATTTGTAGAGCATACTCAGAAAATATGTCTTCACGGAATGACGGATCGTTTTTTCGATAGATACATTTTTGCATTTATTATCGATCTTTTTATGCGAAAAACAACGCGAAAATTCGATTTTTTTTAATTGCCGCCATTTTCCGAAATTTGTACTAAACGAAAAACCCATCCGTCATTCCATGACCAAAGGGTCACAGATTGATAATATGCTTTGAATTTGTGTTTCAGATCAACAAAGAGGGGACAGTGATGTCAGCCGTTTACCCCCCGCGATTTGAGGACCTGTTTTCGCGGAGCACCAACGGCCGCCATTTTGGTTTTTTTTTTCAAAAAAAAATTTTTTTTAACGTTCTGTATATCATGAATAAAAGCAAAAAAACCGCACTCAAAAAGCTTTACACATTTTCTTTAAAAAAAAATAAAATGTAAACACCTGAAATATGGCACTCCAAGGACAAAGTCTCCGTTAAGGGGTTATATACAGTTAAAATTTCTTGTCAATCCGGCGAATATTCTCGAAGTTACACGCACTTTAAACGCATTTTTCTCTAAACCGTGTTTGTAAAGTCGGTGAGCAAGATTTATCGAAAACGGCTGAACCGATCAGTCTCAAATTTTAACACAATTTTTTCAAATTTATCGAATTTTAACACAATTTTTGACAAATTTTTGTCAAAAATCGATTTTTTTGAGGAGTCGCTATTTTGTCAAAATTAATTATTTTGATTATTCATTCGATCAATTACGAGATAATCCATTATATCAACGAAATATTTTTGGTTTTTTCATTTTCGATTATCCAGTCCAGAGATATCGTGCTCACCGCAAGACGCCCTTTTTTTAGAGGTGCTCCCAGAGAGCAGCTATATCAGCTTTTAAAATAATTATTTTTACATATAAAAAATGTTAAAATACAGTTAAAAGTTACCATATTATGTGTACAAATTTTTACGTTGATAGATTTAAATGCCTTCTCAAGAAAAATTCTTGAAAATCGATCTTTTTGGACCTCCTGACTGTATATAACCCCTTAACATATTGAAAATTGACCAAGTTACAGACGATTTAGCGAGAGCAGGTAGCGCAACGATTTACGTATACTACAACTTTCAATCGCGTTTTTCTCGACCTCGCCGGAATCATAATTCTAGCCATAATTGTCCGAGTTTCAATGTTAGAAAACCAACATTTCCGTATTTGCAGTAGCTATTGTTGTACACAGCAGTTTATGAAATTTAGTATTTTTTAAGCACCCGAATATAAGTACAAATTTCGCCAAAATTACGGGAGACCCGGGCATAGCGAACAGCCCAGGCAAAGCGAATAGCCCGCACTACGTGCCGCGCTTGCGCATCGGGATATTCGCTTTGCCCGGGTCTCGCTTATGCTTTTTTTTTTCAACACCCGACATGTTGTGATTTTTTTTCATACGGCTGCGTCCAATGAGAACTATATTTATAATGATTGTAAATCTTTTTTATTTTTATTTTTCAAAACAACCATTATTAAGTTATCGATTCGGCTGTTGGACGACATTTTTTATACAGAGCCTCTATTGTATGTCAATAACGTTATTTTTTATTTTGTGCTTTCTCCAAGTCCCAATAAATAATCTAGTGAACAAAAAAAAATAGGAAAAAAACAACCATTTTCGGCCCATCAAAGTGATGTCCCCCCTTAAGTAGAATTGAGGCGAACTCGGCTCTCCATTTCATTCCTATCAATTCCATTCTTATTAAGCATAAAAAAAATGTTTTTCTCCACCGCAGCAGATGATTTTTTGGTTATTTTTTCTGCTGAACTGTCAACAAGATATGTTTTGCCCAGCGTCAGGTCAATACAATAAAGAGAATGCCGGTACGAGCACGAGTCGCATAAAAATACATAATAAAATAAAAAAGGAACGATGTATAAAACCATAGTCTTTCAATGACGTTGAAGTTTGCATCGTTGGAATGCAACGAAAGTGTTTTTATTTTAATTTGCGAAATTTCTTTGGTAGATTTTGAGCTGCGAAAATAACGCAAACATTTTTTACCATTCTTATTTAGCGATCTACAACAAATTTGCGAATTATGATTTGAGATAATAATGAAAATGAGAAATTGGAAAGGATTTTCGTTGCATTTCAACGATGCAAACTTCAACCCCATGTCTTTCAGCCCATTTTAGCTGTTGAGGCACGTGTAATATAAAACGTATGAAAATTCCAAAACTCGATTATCTGTGTGTCAACGTATATTTATTCGTTATAGGTATCTTCGGTTTCCCAAATTTCACGAGGAATCGATTTCGTTACCGACGCTCCTGCACGTGCTATAACACGCAAGTGCGTATCACGTGGATCGAGATGTTTGCTACTATAGCTATACATGTGTCTGGGGTTTTATTCAGCAGCCCCACAGACGAACACCTATATATATACGCACACATACAGGGTGTCCTGTTATGAATGAATAATCCTGCAACTGTCGATAGCTCAGATCATGTCCTACTAATTGCTGGAATTTTCAGTTTAGTAAAAGCCCCACGGTTTTCGAGATAAAAATCATCTGTTTTTGGTTTTTCGCATGCCATTTCTACAAATGATAATTTTTTTGACCCATTTTAAAAAATACTCTTAGTTATTTCTTTTGTCTAGAGAAGTCTTCTTTTTAACCTTAAATATTATGGAAACTTTATGAAAAAAGATCTTATGCAGAATTTTCATACAAACCAATTCGCACATCTGACTTTGATACCCTGCGGTGTAAAAATGTACTACGCATATCGTGTCAATTACTTGAGGGGAGGGTAGGGGTTTGCCCTTTTGAAAAATCGATTTTTTTTTGTTTGTCTTTTCTTATAGTTCAACATTTCAAGAACATAATCCCAACATTTCAAGCCAATCAGAGCAGAACTCCGGAAGTTATTGACTATTTAGTCCCGCTCCTCTAACACTGTAGCTCCGACTTCTCTAAACTTCAAACGCGTTTTTCTCGAAACCACTTTTTCAAAGTCCGTGTTCACTGCCATTTGAAAACTACATGACCGATTTATTTCAAACTTGGTACACATTTTCTACATAAAAAATACCTCCCCCAACGGTTAGTTTGAGATTTTTTTACATTAAGGGGGTTTTCCACCCCCAAAATGGCGGAATTTTTCGTAAAAAATAGCACTTTTTACTTTACATGACCACTAAAAATTTAGAAATGAAAAAAAATTATCTCAGGCCGTTGGGGGGAGGATTTGATGATACTTTGACTAAATTTTAATGGTACTTGATTTCAGATAATTTCTAGCTGAGACACAGTAAACACCGCAAATCATGTATTCCCAAAGGCGTTCTTGGAAAAGCTTTGTCACCGGCTTGTTTGTGGATATTTTCGCGTACAAATTTAACGGAATGTTCTTGAAATGACACTTAATAATGTACAAAAGGTTTTAATAAATTTACTCTATCCATATAGATGAAAAAAATGGCAAAAAAGTGTTTTTTTTTTTTTTCAAGCTGAAACCCCTACCCTCCCGTTAAAAAAGTTGCTCAGTTATTGTCGATTCATATGATTTGTAGAAATGGCATGCGAAAAACGAAAGGCAGATTATTCAAAAAAATAGTAACATAAAGCCCAAAATCTCGAAAACCGTGGGACTTTTACTAAACTATACTTCCAGCATACAGTAGGACATGATCTGGCCAATTGACAGTTGCAGGATTATCCATTCATAACCGGACACCCTTTATATATATACAGGGTGTCCCTCTTATCTCTGCCACCCAAAATGACTCGCTAATTATCGACGTCACAAAAAAATGCTCCAGGCAAAAGTTGTACGGTGTGAAGGGGGCGATCAAATGCGACCATTTTTTTTTTTATTTCGGTGGAGGCGCCGCCGCACAGTGAAGGTCACGTTTACTTTTTTAAATGGAACGTTTTTTAAAATGGACTCCAATGGAACGTTTTTTTCAATGGAATTTTTTTTCATCCATCTTGTAGAGCACCTCAAGTCGCATAAAGAACATTGGAGGGTCAAAGTCGTTCAAGATCATTCAAGGTCAATATCGATTATACAAATCTAAATATCTCGGGTCACTACCAAATATTTGGTAGTGATCCAAGATATTTAGATTTGTTGAGATATTAAGACTTCAGATAATTGCAAAACCTTCGACCATTTTGGATAATTGTAACATTATATTAGAATAATATAATTAATTATGCAAAGCTATATAAGATCTCCGTAAAATAATAAATGAAACGAACTATATTATTCTAACATTATTTGGCAATTATCCAGTGATTGAAAGTTTTGCAATTATCTGAAGTGTCCTGAAACTTTTGGCTGGTGGTGTATATGCATTGCCAATTGCAATATCAAAATTTTCCAGTAAAATATATATATATATATGTGTGTGTGTGTGTGTATGTATATGTATATATATATATATATATATATATATATATATATATATATATATATATATATATATATATATATATATATATATATATATATATATATATATATATATATATATATATATACACACACACATACATACATATAACGCATATTTTCTCGTGAGGTACGACGAAAGTATCGACGTTTAAATATACCCTCGAAAAAAACCTTCGCCCTTCCTAGCCCTACAAATGGAAAAGGTTACGCATGCAAACAACAGACCGTCCTCACAGCTGACGCGACAAGAGTATCGATTTTTTCCGGTACGTGCATATTAAAGTGTTGCCCCGTGTAAGGAGCCTACCCAGTGCACTTTCGTTTGTGTTTTCCAATTTTTAAAAATCGTATCGTAATTTTTACTTCTGTTTCAATTTTTTTTAGTCATCAGAAACCTCAACTATCGATAGGGACCCATAAGTTCCTTCAAGTCCACGCGGCAAGTGAAAATGTTGAGAATCATTTTCGAAGCTCAACGTGTATCGGTGTGTTTGGATTTCTCAGTGTTTTGGGGAATGTCGAAAATTCCGAAGTACAGCTGATTAACATGCACAAAGGCACGATGCAGCGTGCTCGCAGAGTTTTCGCGAGTGATAAAAGTCTCTTACAGTTGTGCTGGAATTGGCAAAAGTCCATGCACCGTTTTTAGCGTGGCAGAACTCTTGAGCTGCCAAAAAGTTATTTAAATATCCCGAATACTCGGCAAGAAGATAATTCTCTGGGGCGAAAAAAAAATAACAAGTTTCAAAGTGCTCAGCTGTGCCGTGTGACAAATTGCACGACGGGTCTGAAAAAATTCGCTCATTCGTTTAAATCCAATTCTTTCGGAATTGTCGATTGATCATTTTTTTTAATTCCATTTGTTCGAGTGTGATTGTCCGATTTCGATGTATTTTACTCTTTCGCTCCCGGATTCTTATTAAATTATACCTTTCATCAACTTAATTTTTTAACATAATGTAATGGCATTTGAATGAATAACATTATATTGGTAATGTTGCAAGGTGCGATATTACCGGAGGCAAGGATCTACACAAAGCCCGAAGTTTCATTTTTTTACCCTTGTTCCTTGTCTTCGGAGTCAAGTGAAAAGTATTTCTAAAGAATTTCGGGCGACATTATTTTTCTGGCCTACTAGCTGCTATTCAACGTGCAACGACGACCTTTCTGTTCTAATTCAGATTACGCTATTTTAGGCCAAGCGTCTATATGCCTTTCCCGGATCAAAAGAGTCAAATACTTTTTTATAATCCTTCAAAATATATATTTGAGAATGCGAAAATTGATTTTTAACAAATTCAACAAATGTTGTATGCCACATACGACCCATCGTAATTCGTCGGCTTTTAAAATAAATATTTCAATACATTCAAAACACTTTTTCGACATTTATTTAAAGTGCACATGTAAACTAATTTAAAAAACATATTTTATCTTATTTGCAATAAATATTTCAATACGAACATTCATTTTAATCTATTTATTTCGATTAATTCGAAAATGTTTTTATTCATTTGAATACGAAAGCTAAACACTGCAAAATCCATTGCACGCAAAAAATAAAATGTATTCGACTTGCGAATTGAGTATCGAGCATAAATGTTGCTGGAATTAAAAATCTGTATTTCGCCACGCAAAATCGTTTTGTTTGACGTACTACTCGTAAAAACGCATTTTTTTTTCTTCGTACGTTCGATCATCCGACATTTTCGAACTCTCGTCAATTGGATGAAACATTATAATTTAATCGAACAATTCCACCGACGAGCGTATAACGGCGAAATTTGCCGAAGCTTCGTTCTCGTATCTGTTTTTGACGGGTGTATACCACATCACAACTACGATCATACACGGTTTCTCTTCGCCGCAAGCGCAGCAGAGCCAACTAGCAGCCGAGTGTACGCCTCGCCAGAATATTTTTAACGAACCGCGCGAGAATGATTATTTCTAGCCTGTGCGTGGCATACTTACCCACATGTTCATCATTTTTTTTTCTTCTTTAACTAGACGTTAAATCGGTGCTTCCGAGAAGCTTGCGAGCCCCTCGTTGGGCGATTATGTTTTGTGCAACGATTGCACGAAGATGTTTATACTGCCTTATCAATTACTATAGTTATCATACAATTCAAATACCGACGTTATCGAATAATTGGCTCCAATTCCAATCTGCGTGGTTCCAAAAAAATGAAACTTCACGATTCCGAAAAATGGAACTGCGTGATTCCGAAAAATGGAGTAATACTGCCGTAAATACTGTTTGGAGCCGCATCGAAATTAACGTCATTCTCGTGCTAAAATAGAGTCAAAAAGTAATCGTTTTCCGTATTTTGCAAACAAAACGGTGAATAATTGTGCATCTGCATAGCGGTCCTTTGATGTCTGGTATTTTTTAAATGAATATATATCGACACATTTACTCGTAATATCAACCCTTCATGACTCACTAACGTGAAAATGTACAAATAGTGAACTTTATGGTAAGTTTTGATAAATAAAACAGCACGTATTATTTAGTTTTCGAAGAATTAAATCAGAGGACTAGATGTAAAGCAATAAGGGGAGTGTGACAGACATGTTACGTTGTGTCGCAACATTCCTTTATGACAAATGAAATGTTTCGAAGCAGTTGTTTTGCTTGTTGTAGCACAAAGCCGCCGTCACTGATATCGATTTCTTTGTCGTTTAGATTTTTCTTGCGATTTTCGCAATCTTTGCGCACACTTGAATCTTGCAATTTCGCGATAAGCGAACTTCGAACAAATTTTGATCCACCTAACGCAATCTAGTTTGCATGAATCGCACTAAAAAACCATAGAACGGTTTGTAGCCGTCCTGTGACATTGATGAAAAAGAGGATAAATCTTAATATAGGATTATGCGAGGTTAAATAGTTTGTTACAGAATTGTCAAACGGTGATATAAAGGATTAAGAGAACGGGACCACCGTCGTCATCTGATTGCAATAGGCGATACGAAAAAGTTGCGAACGTTGATATGAAATATGTGGAATTAGAAGTTATATATTTTAGAATATGCATTTGAGAATCTGTGTCTCAGAATATGCATGTTAGAATACGCGTTTTGGAATATTCTATCATCTTATAATTATGGTTGTGCCTTTTAGAATTGTAATACCTTCTCATAAAGTCAATTTTGGATCGTTTGAGGTTGTTTGGGTTATGCCTTTTCGAATTGTAATACTTTCCATGACGCCGGAGTTTGCATACTTGAAAGGCGACAAAATTTGTTCTTTCACAAATTTCTTTTGGCATCCTTGAGCTATGAAAATGACGCAAACATTCTTGAAAAATGTTATTTACCAACCTACAGCCTAAATCTGCAAAATATGATTTTTTTATAATTAAAATAATTTTCGTTGCATTCCAACGATGCAAACTTCAACCTCATTACTTTCCTATGAAGTAAATTTTCGTCTGTTAGGTTTGTTTGACGATAAAGCTCCTTGACATTTCAAAAACACTTAGACACGACAGTTCATTCTCCCAACTACAAATTCCAATATTAAGGCAGAGGCGTTCGCCCGTGAATTATCTTGAATTGCTAGCGTTTTCTCGTTTATCGTGAATTCCTCGCTCATCAAATATAGCCGGGTAGGAAAGTGGTCATTCGTTTGGCGTTGTTTTAACGCATATTTGCAGTATTTAACGCCTAATTCTCTTGACCGGCCTGAGTCAAGACAAATGAACCGTTCGTACAGCCAGAAGGGATTTTGCGCGAGAGCTTTCGCGTGGAGGGCCCCGGCAGTTCATTATCCTACATACATACATTACGCTACCGGTTGCACGCGGAGACGCGTGGGCGTAGAGAACGATAGCGAGAGGAGGCGAGGGAAGGGGTGCGAGAGAGAGAGAAAGAGAGAGAGAGAGAGAGAGAGAGAGAGAGAGAGAGAGAGATAGAGAGAGAGACAGAGACAGAGACAGACAGAGAGAGAGAGAGAGAGAGAGAGAGAGAGAGAGAGAGATTGATTGATTGATATGATTTATTATGCCCTAGTTTAACTTTGGGGCAAAAATTTGATACAGTATAAGAAAATAATTTTGATACAAATAATTTGATACAATATGTGAAAATAGTTTTATGACGAATTAATTAATTAAAGATAACCAAATAGGTGAGTATAATGTAAATTAATATTCGATTTACATACTTTAAGAGTGGTGTGATTACCAACTAACGCTATAAAATAATAATAGTGTACAAAGAGATAATAAGGTGACATGAGTTATAATACTAATGTGTAGAAGGTTATATAATGCTGATAGAGTAACCACCTAACTTAAAGTATGATTTGCCGTAGAGAGAGAAAGTGAGAAATAAAATAATATGAGAACGGAGAATACTCCGACACCACCTCCTACTCCCTAGACTCATCAGAGTGAATACGCGAATTATCGATATGTGAATGCGACCAGGTCAACGCAATAGAATAATATAATAACAATTTTCGTGAAAAGATAATTTGATTTGATTAATGTGAGATAGCAGGGAATTTACCGTTAAAACTACGCAATTTTTAAAGTAGCACTCGACAAAGGGGGATTTATTTTGGCCTCAGAGCTCCGTAATTTCCGAATAGGATCGACCACTGAAGACTCAGAGTGTCAATCCATGCGAACGAGATCTTCCTCAGAATTAACTTGGATGCGCGATTGACCTTCTGCCTTTCTGGCATAAATCATGCCATTTCTCGTCCACACAAACTTGTGTCCTGTGACTTGAGCTTTCGCTTTAATGCGCCGGTACAATTTATAGGTACTCGCTGTCAGCAATTCATTCAAAAAGATACTGAAATTTTTTGAGGCATCGGAGCATCCTTCGAATACCTCAGCCCATTTGAGCTCGCGTTTCTGACGTTTTGCGTTTAGAAGGATGTCTCGCACTGAATT
>OZ023321.1:22923922-23033886 GCA_964007375.1 Ophion obscuratus | reverse complement strand
GGAGAGGGAGAGGGAGAGGGAGAGGGAGAGGGAGTGCATCGGCACAGAAGCGATGTCGTATTGATTGAAAAAAAAAAATCTAAGGGGATTAGTGGATGATTGCCATTACTGATGGGACATTGTAGAACTGCATTAGGCTTTCTTTTTAGATGGCGTGGGAGATTGCAACGAAAGGTCTTAATTTTTTTATATTTCTTTTTTTTTATTATTATGGATATATTTTTTAAAATAAATTAAGGTATCATGACAGTAAAACGGGTCGAAAAATAGCTGATTTTTACGATTTTTCTTCGATGTTTGAAATGTGCTGTTCAGGCTGATTTTTTTATGTCGGAATCAAAGCACTCGTGAAGAACAGAAATAAATTTTTAAAGGTTTATTTTATGTTTGTTACATTTTTTTAACGATTGAGATTTTTTTTCAACGATTTTTCTTCGATGATTTAAATACGCTAATTAGTCTGATTTTTTAATGCCAATTCAAAGCACTCATGGAGAACAGAAAATAAATTTTTAAAGGTTTATTTTTATTTTCCCACATTTTTTTTAACGGTTGAAAATTGCTTCGAAAAAAAGAGTTATCACGGTGTACATGGGGGTGGTCGTAACTATTATCTAAAACAACATTTGTAAAAAGATTATTAATCGGTATGAAAGTCGCTATGTCGCTATGGAAGTTTTAAAAAAATCAAAATTGACAAAATGACGGTGGCTTGAAAAAAAGTATTGAATTCAGCCTATTTATTCGAAAGTTTTTCGTTAAAAAAATATGAAAATAAAAAAAAACTTCCATAGCCTCCCTCTTCCCTCTACTCTCTATTGTTGGAACCCTTCGTTTAAAAAATCCAAAATATTTTGGAAAATAGTATTTACACAGAATAATTCCAAATAAATTTCTCGGGTTACCCTAAAATAATTAGTTTCGAAATAGAAATAAGAAAAAAAAAACGTTCAATTCGACACAATTGTCTGCTTTTTGTCGGCACTGTACAAGAAAGGATGACGTTGAAGATTGCGTCGTTTGCAACGCAACGAAAGATCCTTTGCATATTTTTGATTCCTCATTTTTATCAATATACGACACATTTTTTCCAGGTTTCGATTGCAGATTTCCAAATGAGCATTTAAAAAATGAATAAGTGATTTTCGCGGCTAAGATCCATAGAAAGAAATCTGAGCACGTGGTGAAAAAATAATTTCCATTGCGCTCCAACGATGCATATTTTGAAGTGATGAAAAATATGACATATCGAGTATGATAATAATCGAACACTCATGATGAATAAACGGCCGGTTTTATTTGCATACTTCGCGAAAGCATTGAGGTTTCGATTAATTATTACAATTACACGCGTACCTGACAAGTTACGGAACTTCAGTTTTTTAGTTCCACACTCACCCAATCATCCCTTTTCTCCCCAGAACTTAATAACCAGAGGGAGAGGGAGAGGGAGAGGGAGAGAGAGAGAGAGAGAGTGCGCTCTCGCATCGCGATAGCGCAGCGATCGTTGTTGTTGCGAGCAAAGGCGAGCGCAACTATTTTCTCTGGTTATTTTCATAACTGCTAGCCGCGAGCGCGCCCACTAGCACTCTCCGTTAACGCACATTTTGCTATGTATTTGTCTGCACATCGTGGCTTATCCTGTCCATACAGTATTCGCGGCATACACACGCACGGAGACACACACACACACACGCAAATATACGTATCGTAAATACCGCTGTATACTTTGATACTCGGAGAGCTCTCGTAACGCTCGTCTCGTGTGCCGAGTCTTTTGCGCGACGAGTCATCGTGCCCGCGCACATAAAACGCCACTTATTTATAACTTTATCAAAGTCAACAACGTCACGGCGCGTTGCATGCGAGCTCGACGTTGCGGCGATATCGTGTATCGAGAAATTCATTCAGCGAGATCCGAGCAAATCGTACGACGGAAATTCGATGTATTTTTTTGTCGACATCGAGCGAGGCATTATTTTTATACCGAAATGACGGGGGGGGGGGGGGGGGGGGGGTTGGGTTGGAAATGAAAGTTTTTTATTCGAATGTTTTTTATAAATTGAAATGTCAATGATTGAAAGATATGTGTCAATAAGTGTGTTCCGCTGAAAATGCGATAAAACTATGAGTAACTCGGTAGTAGGAAGGCCATAGCCCGAACGAGCCGGTCACCCATCCAAGTATTGGCCCACCTCGAAGTTGCTCAGTACTGTAGTGTTATTCGCAATTATATACCGTTAAGTGGGGTTAGTTTCAAAAGGTTTTGGAAGTTTTTTGTAGGCAACTTTCTTTTACCATGCTAAATTCCAACTTTGTTTGCTCCAATAAAACAATATTTTCTTTGGCTATCAAATGTATAAGAAAGTCAAGCGCCCCCCCTATAATTCTATATATTTTTTGTTTAAGGCCTTAGGCCACTCTAGAGGGCGAAAAAATAGGCTTTTTGGGGATTATTTTTTCAGAAAAACTACAAAATAAACCGATATTACAAAAAGGGTGTTTATCATACATATCAGTGACTGTATACAATAATGTTTGTAACGATTAATTGAAAAATCATTTTTTTGAAGCTATTAATTTAAAAAATTTGATTTTTTAGGCAAATTTTTGGAAAGTGAACAAATGAATATGCAAAATGAATATGCCCTGTAAAAAAATCCTACATACTTCCATAGACAATTTATTTTGCAAGATATATTCAACATTTCAAGTAAATCGGTTGACAATGATCTGAGTTATGTTTCCGGCCAACTTAAAAAATGTAGTTTTGAGATAAACGTTGCACTGCGGCCATTTTGAAATTAATCGTTAAAAAATATTGTATACAGTCACTAATATGTATGATAAACATCCCTTTTTGTAATCTCGATTTATTTTGTAGTTTTTCTGAAAAAAAATCCCCAAGAAGTCTATTTTTTCGGCCTCCACAGTGGCCTAAGGCCTTAAAGTGTCAAAGTAACCTCGAGTGTGGGGTTTCTTTGACAAAGCATTGAAATGCAACTTATATCAAAGATTAAGGGTTACCTTGACATCATTTTGATAACAAAAATTATGATTGTATACATGGAATTGAATGAAAATCAACATTTTTTTACAATCGAATTGTCATCCTTATTAAGGAAACATTTTACATAAAAATATCAAGTACCTAGGATACTATTACAGGCCCTTAATCAGTCTTATAATTATCATTGAGATGAAAATCAACTTGAGCAATATTACAATTAACTTTAGCAACATTATAATAATCTTAAACAACAAATTTAAACACATTTAAACCACATTTTGGCGTTCTGTTAAAATATCACCAAAATCTATCATAGTTGCCCTTAATGTCAATTTAACCCCGTTTTACGGTATTTGATCGAACGATAACTCTTCGTGTTTTTTTTTTTGCGTTTGGTTGCTTTCATACGAGTGCATTGCGCGCGTCGCGGCGCTAGCGCAATTTAATGCGAGACGGAGCTTGCGATAACAATGCCTCGTATCTCGACAATAAAGTTCAGCGGCCAGCGATTAATATTAATGAGAGAAACGAGAGAAGGCAGTTGAAAGTAAACTGATAACGTGTTTGCACGGGAAACCCACGATCTTTCGTTGGTAAAGTTTGCTCCGGCTTCGCTCAATTTTGACTCGTTTCAATTTTCACTTTTTCCCAGACAACGCAGTGCGGCGGAGCGGGAGATTTTTTCGACCCCGGATAAACGAGTATTTTCATAAATACTACGAGTATATTTGGAGCGTAGTAAATTGCGATTTGGAGTTGGCAATAAATTTAACCGTGGCAGCAAAAACCTTTCGGGTCTATGAGAATTTTTCACTTACAATAAATTCTTCGTCGCGGTCGTCGTCGATGTTCCTTTTTTTAGTCCCTTTTTCGCTCACTCAAGGGACAAAAGAGGTTACCCACGGTGTGTTTTTTCTCTTCACCTCTTACTTGGCTTCGCCCCCGAAGCCGCAAAATTCTTTTCCCTCAGAACTCTCCGTCTCTCTCGCTCACTCTGGTTCCTCGTGCCTGAGTCAGGAACCAGAGCAATTCGTCAACTCGCACTGCCATGCATCGTTTCAACCAGGGTACAAAACTCTCGGTTGGATTTACGTGTTCGGGATCTCCATCATATATACATATATACATATATACATACATACATACATACATATATATGTATGTGTGTGTGTGTGTGTGTGTGTATATATATATATATATGTGTGTGTGTGTGTGTGTGTGTGTGTGTGTGTGTGTGTGTGTGTGTGTGTGTGTGTGTGTGTGTGTGTGTGTGTGTGTGTGTGTGTGTGTGTGCGCGCGCGTGTGTGTGCGCGCGCGCGCGTGTGTGTGTGTGTGTGTATGTATGTATATATGTATATATGCGTTTTACTACAAACACATCCACACATACGTGTGTATGTGTGTGTGTGTGTGTGTGTGTGTGTGTGTGTGTGTGTGTGTGTGTGTGTGTGTGTGTGTGTGTGTGTGTGTGTGTGTGTGTGTGTGTGTGTGTGTGTGTGTGTAAAGGAACATTCTAACGGAGAAAACATGCGGGGGAGAGTATGGAACGACAGTGAACCCTCCCGAGTAAGCTCGGCGGCATTAGGGATGCATGTATGCACTGATCCGTGGCCCAAGATACCGTGGGCAATACGTCAAGTCCGCGGGCGAGAAAAATGCGCGCATGCCCTTACTCCGTTACTGCCGTTCTGTATTTTCATCCCACCGTGCTTTTTATTTCTCCACGCCCCCCCCCCCCCTCCCCCGACGACCCCTCCCTCTCTCACTTTTTTCGCTCGAGCTGCAAACGCGCGCGCGAGAAAATACATTGCGGCATAACCGTGTCACACCCGAGAAGCCTGCGCGACGCGGGCAATGCGCGAGTGTTGCTGAAACCTTCTCTTGAGTGCGGAAAATAAGTTTTTTCTTTACGGATCTTTTAATCGTGGAGCAGGAAATATATTTTTGCGAATATGCTGGTATTTTTGCATCGGCACAGAAGCGATGTCGTATTGATTGAAAAAAAAAATCTAAGGGGATTAGTGGATGATTGTCCATTACTGATGGGACATTGTAGAACTGCATTAGGCTTTCTTTTTAGATGGCGTGGGAGATTGCAACGAAAGGTCTTAATTTTTTTATATTTCTTTTTTTTTATTATTATGGATATATTTTTTAAAATAAATTAAGGTATCATGACAGTAAAACGGGTCGAAAAATAGCTGATTTTTACGATTTTTCTTCGATGTTTGAAATGTGCTGTTCAGGCTGATTTTTTTATGTCGAATCAAAGCACTCGTGAAGAACAGAAAATAAATTTTTAAAGGTTTATTTTTATTTTCCCACATTTTTTTTAACGGTTGAAAATTGCTTCGAAAAAAAGAGTTATCACGGTGTACATGGGGGTGGTCGTAACTATTATCTAAAACAACATTTGTAAAAAGATTATTAATCGGTATGAAAGTCGCTATGTCGCTATGGAAGTTTTAAAAAAATCAAAATTGACAAAATGACGGTGGCTTGAAAAAAAGTATTGAATTCAGCCTATTTATTCGAAAGTTTTTCGTTAAAAAAATATGAAAATAAAAAAAAACTTCCATAGCCTCCCTCTTCCCTCTACTCTCTATTGTTGGAACCCTTCGTTTAAAAAATCCAAAATATTTTGGAAAATAGTATTTACACAGAATAATTCCAAATAAATTTCTCGGGTTACCCTAAAATAATTAGTTTCGAAATAGAAATAAGAAAAAAAAAAAACGTTCAATTCGACACAATTGTCTGCTTTTTGTCGGCACTGTACAAGAAAGGATGACGTTGAAGATTGCGTCGGTTGCAACGCAACGAAAGATCCTTTGCATATTTTTGATTCCTCATTTTTATCAATATACGACACATTTTTTCCAGGTTTCGATTGCAGATTTCCAAATGAGCATTTAAAAAATGAATAAGTGATTTTCGCGGCTAAGATCCATAGAAAGAAATCTGAGCACGTGGTGAAAAAATAATTTCCATTGCGCTCCAACGATGCATATTTTGAAGTGATGAAAAATATGACATATCGAGTATGATAATAATCGAACACTCATGATGAATAAACGGCCGGTTTTATTTGCATACTTCGCGAAAGCATTGAGGTTTCGATTAATTATTACAATTACACGCGTACCTGACAAGTTACGGAACTTCAGTTTTTTAGTTCCACACTCACCCAATCATCCCTTTTCTCCCCAGAACTTAATAACCAGCTTTTCAAAATTACACGTTGTAGTTTTTGTCCTTTTTCGCGAATACACGCTTGGTCGGGGGAAAAAAGAAGAGTGGGAGCAAAAGAATTGGCATTGCCACGAGAGGGCTGCACAAAAACAAGGTAAGGCGGTGGTTTTACGGAGAGAAAGAAAACGCGGAGAGTTCGTGCGGTCTATAAATTATATGGTATCCAACACATCGGTGCACACAGAGCGAACAGGCAGACGTTGGTCGTCCAGATTCTCTCTGTCTCTGTCTCTCTTGGGGTTCAGGGGTTGAAAAAGGTCACAAGGATCAGCGTGAAAAAGGGCTGCTCTCAGTGTCCGTCGGATTCGCTTCTCCTTTGCTTCGCTGCAACGAGCGACTACGTATATAGAATCGACTACTTCGTGATGTTCGATCGTTTCTCATTCGTTCACGTTTTCTTGTCATACTTCTTCGACTATATGCTCTTCCTTCGCGTCTTCGTATCGTTCTCATATTCACCCCTTTTTCTACTCTCGGCTTTCCTTGCCGATGCTGCGAGCAGCTGTTTCGAGCGGCAAAAAAGAACACCGTAAAACACGAATTTCATCCGCGTCTTTCGAAATGCCACGACGTAGGTTTTTTCTTAATCCAGGATATACCGGACGACATGTTCCCATCAGTTTCGTAAGAACGAATAATTTATCGCACAAATCATTTTTAACGCCTCAGACCACAGTAACGGGTATAAAATCATGTGCGAGTTTAACAATTTTTTTTTCGTATGAAAAAGTGATTCACTCATAAAGTTAATTACACAGCTATTTAGTATGAATATCAAGCTGTTGGAAAATATATATATTTTTTTTTCGATGTACAAAATGGCCGACTACTAATATTTTCTTTTGTTATTTTTTTAGGCACTCCGCGGCCTGACATTTAGCATCCACAATTTTTTACCTAGAACAAGAAACAAAAATTCTCGTCAATCTACATTAGAAGAACTAGAGAAGTACGTACGGAATTTGAAAAATATTGTTTTATTCAAAAGTTGTAGGTATTTTAACTTGAGAAATGAATTTTCAGTGAAAAATTTCGTTATAACTGCTCATAAACTGCTCATAAAATGAAAAGTTTTCGATTTATCAGAAATTCCGTACGTACTTCTCTGCGAAATGCAATTAGGAACATACCCTTTAAATTTGAAGTAAATCGAGTGAAAATTGTTAAAGTTGTCAGGCCAATTAGAAAAAAGCTGTTTCGAGAAGTTTCGAGTAGGCGGCCATTTTGTACATCGAAAAAAAATTGTAACGGCTTGATATCCATACTAAATAGATGTTTAATTAATTTTATGAACGAATCACGTTTTCACACGAAAAAAATTGTTAAATTTGCACATCATTTTATACCCGTTACTGTGGCCTAAGGCCTTAATATTACTCGTGATGAAAAACGAGTCAATTTCATCGTGTAATATATTTATTAGTGCAAGGGATTCGGATTCGTGGGGTTTCAGTGGATTATTTTTTAAAAGATATTCATTTACATTGGTCGGTAACATCATCTCGCAGTTTAGGTACTTGGATTTTTCTGAAAATCCTACCCTTCACTCTTGGGACTATACAAAAACTGGAATTAGTGAATAGAGGTGCAATAATAAAAATACATAAGCTCTGAATACAATTAAGGGGTCTTCTCAGTTTAGACGAAGAAAAAAGGCTATTTTCATGATTTTTTTGATAGGTTTATATCATAGATATTGATATAAAATTGTTACACTTAATAAATACATTAAATTTTTTTTTATGTATCTATGTAACCCAAACAAACTCTGAACGCGTTTTTCTTGAAACAACGTATGTCGACGGCTTGTTGATAAAATCTTCGAAACTCCTGATCCGATCGTTATAAAATTTTAACCACCTATTCTTTTCAACTATAGCTATAGCGCATATAAGGATTTTGTTTAAATTTTGTTATTTGCTATTTTTTTTGTCAAAAACGATTAAAAAAACACGTTTTTTTTTCGAACATGGTCCGCCGTTTTGTTATTTTTGAATATATAAAAAATCGTACGATATGCGCTGTAGCCATTAACAAACTGAATCTAAAACCGTTTGATTTTTTTGTTTCCGATGATCCATCTCCGAGATTTCATCAACAGCGCAGACCTACCATTTTTTAAGGGCATTTTTTTAACTACCATTTTCGTCTATAAATAATGACTCAAATAAATAATTTTTAAAAATGTATCTCGAAAGTGTATTTATTTGGTGTAACAACTTTTATATCAATATCTACAATATAAACCTATAAAAAAATTCATAAAAGTAGCCTTTTTAGCGTCTAAAGTGAGAAGACCCCTTAAGAATGCCACCGTGACTGAAAAAGGTGTTATTTTTTAAACTTGTCTACTAGATTATTTATTAGGGATTTGAAATAAAAGTATGTTGTAAAGCATACATTGAATTTATTTCGTGTGAATTTTTATTTAAAAAATTACAAATTAACAACGTTCTTGAGGTACAATAGAGCTTCTGTATAAAAAATGTGGCCCGACGGTCGGATCGATAACTTGACAATGGTTGGTCTGCAAAATGAAAATAAAAAAAATGTATAATCTATATAAATGTAGTTCTCGTTGTAGGCAGACATCGTTCGAAAATTAAAAAAATCTCTAAATGGCGGGTGTTGAAAAAAAGTGTAATTGTGGAGCAATTTTTACTGATATTCGGGGGCTTACATAATATTAATAAAAAATAAAGCAGCAACAATATCGTCATTTTGGTTTTGTCATCATCCTCAGCCGTAATAAATAAATCTATATGAAGCTACACGTTAAAATGACTCGAGCAAAATCTTCTCACAAAGAAATCGAAATGTTTCTGTTTCGGAATAAATGCAAAAATAGGAACTGCGAAGCAAAAGGCCATGTCCCAATCCACTGAACAGTGAAATCGTCAATTCAACGTGTTCACGAGGCACGGATGTGCACAATAATTCCACTTCGAGTGCTCAACGCCAGACGAATTATCATTATTATTACTGAATTGGTGTGCTGCATGATTAGCATTATTATTATAATGGTGGAGATAAAATCGAATGCGAGGAGTGGGGGACTGAGCCACCACTCTGGAAATGTACTTCGTGCTTTTCGTTGGAAATTCCAGTGGCCCTTTGTCTGTATCCCAAGATATCTTCCTTAATATATATATACAGGGTGTCCCTCTTTGCCACCCGAAATAACGCGGTAATTATCGACGTGACAAAAAAATGTTCCAGACAAAAGTTGTACGGTGCGAAGGGGGCCATTAAATGCGACCGATACTTCTTATTTCGTTGGAGGCGCTGACGCACAGTGAAGGTCACCTCCACTTCTTTAAATGGAATGGTACATTTGTTTTCATCCATCCTGTAGCCTCAAGCCGCATAAAAAACATTCGGGGGCCAAAGGTCCCCGTTCAAGGTCATTCAAAGGTCGTTCAAGGTCATTCAAGGTCATTCAAAGGTCACCTATTAAAATGAAATACAAATCTAAATATCTCGTATCACTACCAAATATTTGGTAGTGATCCGAGATATTTAGATTTGTATCATCGATACTGACCTTGAATGACCTTGAATGACTTCGACCCCCTAATGTTTTTTATGCGGCTTGAGGTGCTCCACAAGAAGATTGAAAAAAACGTACCATTCCATTAAAAAAAAGTGGAGGTGACGTTCACTGTGCGTCAGCGCCTGCAAAGAATTTAAAAAAATTGTTCGTATTTGATGGCCCCATTCACACCGTACAACTTTTGTCTGGAACATTTGTTTGTGACGTCGATAATTACCGAGTTATTTCGGGTGGCAGAGATAAGAGGGACACCCTGTATATAGTCGCGGAGTAAGTTATTTGAGTACGCGAAAAGTCCTCTCGAGGAAATTGTCCGTCGTTATGTTCGTTCCGCACATTCCGACGTCGATAAAGGTGTAGTACGACACGGACTTTCATCCGATTTACATTCGATCCTGCCAATTTGGCTGCTACAAATTTATGAAAGTCGCTCTGCCCCGCGCGATCTCCTCGCACTCGACTCCGCGTTTTCATTCGCAAATTTGGAGTCAGCACGCGGCCTCGTCGCGGTCTCAAATTGGGTGGTATTCGATGAATTGCGCGGTACAAATTGGGCTTTCGAGTGAAGAGGAACATCTTGGTGACTTGAAGTATCGACGCGCTTGCGCAGGTACACTGGGCAAGTGTTTTCTCAGATTGTATTCTTCCTCCAGCCTTTCTCTCTGCACTTTTCTCCATCACTTCCTCCAACGACGTGTGTTCCAAAATAACCTCTTTATTTTTCTGCCGTTCGCGATTACTTTTTTTTTTCTTCATTTTATTACTTCTCCCCTTCGTCGCCGGTGCGCTTGATCACGTTGGAGCAGGGAAAGCCTTCTAGGAATGTGGCGATGAGGTGCAGAGGGGGCAACGATGAAGATGGGGAATTGTCACTCCGCGTGCGGACGACCGAGAATTTCATCGATGCCGAGGGCACAGACAAACACGGACACATCTTTATCGCTCCATCTTTCGGCCCTTTCCCTTCGTCCAGAGTATTTTCCCTCTCGCTCTTTCCTCTCCTTTCTTCGACTCGTGCGATGCTCGCGAATTCAATTAAAGTTGTCGTCTCTTGCCCACAGGACTACTCTTGTTTCTCACTCGCCTGGGCTTCGTCTATCGTTTCCCGCGTGCTCGCGGAAAACGCAGCGAGACATTTTCTCTCGTCGCGCTTTTTGCGGTCTCTTTTGAGGGCCCCGTGTATGAAACTCGCTCCCGTGGGCGTCGGGAGAAGGACTCGGTTCCTCGGTCTCTATTCGTCTCCTCTCGTTCTTATCGCATCACCTCCGGAGTTACTTTCGTCTAGATTTCGCGTTTTCCGCCGGAAAAACGTCAGGTGAACTGACGTCAAGGCGAACTTCCGGCGGGTGCGCTCTTCACTCTGCTCCCCGCTTTATTCCTCGTGATATGCAATCTTGCCACCTCGCGGGCCTTCAGTCGGGACGACATCGCGCGCGGTTGATCGACATTTCGGCCCGCAATCTACGGTGATTCGGATGTTCTCGACCTTCTTTTTTTTGCACCTCGTAATCTTGGGAAATTGCGAAGGTTAATGAGAAAATAGGTCATTCGTGGTTGGAAGCATTTTAAATCATGTCGGAGACGATTTATATTTAAGGGGCCAAAGTCCAAAGACCACTTTGGAGCCACGAAAGAAGGCTGTTTTCGAGATTTTTTTTTGAGGATTTTATAAAAGACATGATTATAAAAATTGGTGGGTTTGATAAATAAAGTTTTGAAATACACAAAAAAATGTCAATTCATTTTTATTGCAAAAACTATAGTTTAACGTAACGCCTCAAAAATAGGTGGTCTAGGTAGCTCCATCACAACTCGGCAACGGCTTGTCTGAAACAAAAAAATCAAAGTCCATTAGATTCAGTATGATACTAGCTACAAAATGACCCTCGGATATAAAGTTTTATTAAAAAATAAAAAAATGGCAGATGGAAAACGAAAAAAGTAAAAAAAAAACGCGTAAAGAAGAGTAAAAATAAATTTTTCAAAACCATCGAGGGTCATCTTGTTGCAAATCATGTTTACAATATGTGGTTCAAATTTGAAGAGAATCGGTTTATTAGTTTTAGAGATACGATGGAGCTAGATTTTGAAAACGTTGTTTCGAGAAAAACGCGTTTGAAGTTTGTAGTATGCACGGAAAAAAAGAAATAGTAGAAAATACAGGGGCTTCACAGTTCACATTGGACTCGAGCGATTGCACAGCGATATTTACTGAAACACAGTGCTCAAAATACAGTGTGCTCAGAGTAAATTATTACAGTTCCTATACTGTCCTCTTTCGACTCGAACCGCTCTACTGTATCTTTTACTGCAACACAGTCCAAAATACAGTGTAGTGAAAAGTAAATTTTGACAGTTCAACACTGTAATATAATTTTAACAAAACTTTCAATTTGACAGTTGGTCAATCTGTATTATGTAAAATGAATGCGCCAGTTATATCGACAGAATTTATGTAGACACACATAAAAAAGTTTATCCATAAAAGAAGTTTGAAAAAAATGTGTAGAAAATATTTAAAAACCAGTCACATGCACAAGAACGTACCTTTTGTAAATAACTCTCTCTTTTTTATAATTTCTCGAATTATGTCGGACAAATTACAACGTTCGCATCCTATCGACCACGCACTACTAACTGGCAGTCCTTTGTGTCCTGGCCACGTGCCTCACCCCGTGCGCGAGACAAGTCCTAATTAAACAAGAACGTACATTTAAAAAAAAAATCTCTTTCTTTATAATTTCTTGAATTCTGTCGCCCAAATTTCGATGTCCGTGTCCCATCAACCACGCACTACTAACTGGCAATCCTTTGTGTCCTGGCCTCGTGCCTCATTTACGTATACTATAAAAATTAGTGATCGCATTTAAATTTTACAGTTGAATATTTTTACTGAAATCACTGATGTATTCACAATATCAAACTGCAAATAAACCAGTGTAACTGTAAAAATCTCAGAGTGCACAGATAACGTCACGAACTGTCGATAGAAGAGCAAAACTACCGTGCCACACTATGCAATGTAATGAATCACTCTGCACTCAATACAGTGTACACTGTAACCGTTGCAGTTTGCGTACAGTATGAAAATCAGTGATCTCATGTGAATTTTACAGTTGAATATTTTTTACTGAAAACACTGACGTATTCGCAATACCGAACTGTAAGTAACCTAGTGTAACGACGTTGAAGTTTGCATCGTTGAGATGCAACGATTTTTTCGTTTCTTTTTTTTTATCCTTTACCAAAGCCTTCTTTTTGCAAATAGAGGTCGCAATTTTTTTACAAGAATACGTAAAATAGTATGGGTTATTTTCGCAGCCAAAAATGATTCAAACAATTAATAAGAATTCATTGTCGTTGCGTACCAACGATGCAAACTTCAACATCATCCTAGTGTAACTGTAAAAATCTCAGTGTGTACAGGAAAATTCGTCATTTTTGTAGGACAGGATTTACATTACTCTGTTTTACTGTAAAATGAAATATGGCACCCTGTTTTTCATGCGGTTTATACTGTGATTTTCGCTGTTTCTTTTTTTCCGTGTGATCGGCCAAGCGCGTTATACGCTCAGGTAGCCGAAATGAGGTCCTGACGTTCAGGTAAAAAAAAATACTCAGAGAGCCCGGATTTTCATAAAATTTTGACACAATATTTCTGAATGTATGTACTTTCGAAAACAGTAAAAAAATCGATTTTTTGAAATTTTCAAAGTGGACTGGCCCCTTAAAGACCCTAATGGGGCGGTAGATTGTCCGCTTTTAAAAATATAGGGTATCTCAGAATGACTTGACATTTTGATTTATTAACGGGGTATTTCTCTCTGGAAGCTCGATTTGAAGGGTGACAATGATGCATTTTTTTCTGGTAACACATTGGTTGGAATAAATTAATTTTTTTCCCAGGATGTTGTACACATATTTGTGGTTACAATGTAATTTTTTCGGAAGAAAATCTTTCAAAGTGTTCATGGTGCTGCAGTTGTCGTCGCAGTCCTCCAGCGGCGAGGCTCGAAACGGCGGGATCTCCACCAGGCTGAAATGTAACCCGAAACGAAAACAGCAATTTTTTTCTTCTAATATATCCAACTGGCTATCGGTTCACGATCCACTTTTCGAAATTTCGAAAAATACAAAAAATGACAGCTTCTCCAAAGAAAACCTAATTTTGCTCTTGAAAAACAGCATGCTAAAGTCATTGTTATTAACAAATGGTTCATTCAATTAAAAAATGCGATCCTGAACCGAAAATGACTACTGTTTGAACGCTTACTGTGCAAATTCGAGTCAATAGTGTGAAAGTTAATCAAGATATCAATCCCGCCGTGTCAACCCGAGTAGAAATATTGTCAGGCTGGCCTGATATTTGATCTGCGCCTGATCACCTTGTAGTACGAAGGCCTTACTTAAATTTGCCTTCATTTGCCTGATCAAGCTGGGGTCAGGCGGTGGTCGAGCAACCGGACTTACGGCTTACTTCAATTCGCCTGACCCGGCTAGCGTCAGGCGATGTCAAGCATCTGGACTTACGGCTTACTTCAATTCGCCTGACCCAGCTTACGTCAAGCAATCATCACGTAACTGGACTTCTACAGTTTGGCGCTAAAAACGGGCCTAACCTCATCTTGTCAACTGATGGACAGACATGAGAGAAGCACGAGACATATTATTAATCACTTTATACATTTTTACATATAACGTGTACGTTGTGAATAAAATGGACAAATATAATCGGAAGAAAATTGCGCAACGACTGCGTCTACGTGAATAGCGGGCTCTGAATAAGGGAAAAAAAGAAGAAATAATACAGCAGCAGGTTAGTATAACAATTAATTTTTTTCAAAGCCTTACATTTCTTAATTCTATGAATATAAATTGGATTAAATCTGACTATAAATTAACTATACGCCAAATTATATATGCATTGGTTGAAATATTTATTATGATACATTTGACAGATCCGGAACAGATCCTCTCAGCGAGGAACAACTCGAAATTCCTGAGGATTGGCACGTGTTGGCGCTACCACTATGTAAGTAGATTTATATTTGTTTTGTGTATCGCTTTTATTTTCCTTTACTTGGTCCGTCTCCTTTGTCAGAGTAGAAAAAAAGACAGCGTAGGCCAACCAAATAATGGTAAGCTGACAGCGTAGTTCAATCTGGTAAATGTTTTGCCATCGGTGCTGATTAGCCCGGACAGCGTAGGCTAACCGAATAATGATAAGTTGACTGCGTAGTTCAGTTAAGTGAAAGTAATTCCATCGGTGCAATTTAGCCCATAAGAAATGCACTTCGGATGGACATTACATTCACTGAACTGCACTACGCTATCAACTTACCATTATTTGGTTGGTCTTCGCTGTACGGGCTCTCCTGCTTTGATTCGAATTTTCATTAAAAAATGACCGCTCGCAGCTTTTGCAACAATTTTTTTTCTTCTTTAAAGTAGATAATTGGATAGTGCAAAAAAGGAAAAAAAAAATAGAGCTCAAATTTGTGCCACCCTTATAAAATAATGTGCATACCTTATATAGATATATATATGTAGACATTGAATTCTAAGTGGGATACACATTTTCGTATTTTTCAGTGGCTGTCATTTCGAAATATAGGGAACACGAAATAGAAGTTCTTTCGAAGCAAATTGGACAAGCTGTTGGAGCGGTATCAAGGCCTGATTAATTCAGCAAAAGACTGGGACAAGTTTCGAGCGTCGCGGAAAAAAAAAACGAACAGAACGTCCAATGTAACGTTTCCGAAAAACGTCTGGTCATAGAAACGTTGAGCTCTATTTACTTGATTCACGAAGTTTCTTAAGTTTTTGTTTAAAAAATATATTAGTTTATTTCAAGTTTTTGTTCTATTACAAATACAAGAAAAATGATGTTTGTTTTCCACATAGATATATGTGAAAAATATATGTGATAGATTTTATATTAAGATTGAAAAATAAACGATCAGCGTTATGTATAAAGTCGTGCCTTTTTCTCTTTTGTGTATGCGTTGTATTTTTTATTTCAGGAATAAATCGGTCATCCTGAGCCGTGAAAAATCATATGATTTTTCACTTTGATCAAGCCGTGAAAAATTAAGCTCTAATCAGGCCTTAATTTTTTACGCTGATCAGGCCTTGATCTTTTATACTGATCAGGCCTTGATTTTTTACCCTGATCAGGCCTTGATAGTTTACCCTGATCAGGCCTTGATTTTTTACCCTGATCAGGCCTTGATAGTTTACCCTGATCAGGCCTTGATTTTTTACCCTGATCAGACGGAAGTCAGGGATTGTGTTTCAAAAATGATCAGGGCTTGATAAAAAATCCTGATCAAGGCTGGAAAAAGAAATCAGGATGCCTGATCAGGTGTTTATTGTAGCTGGAGCAAGATTTCTACTCGGGAAGATATGTAGTGTCGAGATAATCGCTTTCAAAGTTTTTGTACATTTTTCACACGGTCTTGTGAAATATTGTCGTCTTACCGGTAGTCAGCGATTTCGGCACCATAAAAGTGTCCTTCCTCATAATCGAGATCGTGTTGCACCTAATCTATGCAATCTGCGGGCAGTTTGGGCCTCTGTTGAGTGTTATTGTGCTTTGATGTCCCCTTCCGTTACACGCGAATCATTCTTAACTTCATAGACTATTCCACTAAAATAGGTGCAATATCGTCAATTTCCAGAATTTCAGGGTCTCGTTGGTCTTAAAATATTCTTGAAAATCTACACTCAACAATATACAAACAATATATAAAAACGATTTTTCGAAAGCTCCGAAAGAGGGATACCCCCTTAATAAAACGTATTATTTATTTAAAAAGTACGAATATTTTTTTATTTTAATATAAGGTACAAACATCGAGGTTATGTGTGGAACAGAATATCCGATTAATGGCTGCCTCGTCCCTGTTTGCAAACGTTCACTCTATTGACGAAATTTTCAATAACATTTTCGCATAATTGCGGACTAATTTCATTAATGGTGCGTTCAATTGCTTCATTGAGCGCCGGAATGGTCTGTGGATCATTAGCATACAGTTTTCCTCTCAGAAAACCCCAAAGAAAGAAGTCCAATGGCGTTAAATAGCAGGGTCAATTCACATCGCCGCGGTGCGAGATAACACGACCATGAAACTTCGTCTGCAATAACTATGCAGTAACAATGCAGCAAATAACTTTATTGTTGATGGCCGGACGAGCGGTAGTAGCGATTCACTTGTTTCGCCACTGCTCGTTGAACAACTCCATCCATAATTACAATTTCGTGTATGAAACAATTACGAAATCATTTTTTTTCTAGTGGAAATTACCTTTTTTAATGTTTCCTTTTTTATTCGATTTAAGGCCTTACCCCCACTTGTAGCGCAAAAAAAGGCCTTTTTCATGAATTTTTTTGAAGAAAACTACAAAACTTTTTTAATCGATCAATATATCATCTTAAAGAACACATCTTGAAGAAATTTCAGTAATTTTTTTATTGAAATATATTACATTGTTTAGTGGCAAATGGCCGTCAATGAAATAATGTTTTTATATATACGGTTTGCGGTGACCAACATTGCGGCGAAGTGGATCATCTGAAAAAAAAAATACGGATGGATTTAGTCAAATATAAGTATAAACTAGTCTTTAATCGAAGGATTTTAAAAAATATTCATTTTTCACAAAATGGCGGACAGTCAAAGTTAATGGTTCGATTTTAACGAAAAAAAAACGGCCGTTTTTTGGCTATAAAACGGCCATTTTTTTCCGAAAAAAAAATCGAAGATTAACGACTACATTTTTATGTATTAAATAAGACTGCAAAGTTTCAAGAAGATCGGTTCCTTAGTGTTCGAGTAATCTTGGTCACCGATTTCAGAAATGCCATTTTGAGAAAAATGCGTTTAAAGTTTCAATTAGCCGGTCGTTTACACAACGGATTCTTCTCTTTCAATGCTCACATCTCAGTCAATTTTGTTCGGATCAACTTGAAATTTTCAGGACATATTCTCAGATACTTATACTTCAAAAAAATGCAATAAAAAAATCGATTTTTTCAAAATCGCAAGTGGGGGTAACCCCTTAAAATCCTTTTTGAATATTAACTTTCCTCAATTTTTTTTTCACGTACGCCAGCTGTGCGCGTCTTTGTCTTAAAAAAAACCAACCCCTATCTGTCAATGTTATTTTCCATTTGATTTTGCCGTTATTTGCAACATCTTTAACTATAAATAAAAACGGGCAGTGTTGGTTAAATAAAAATAAAAACGGGTAACGTTTTAATTTTTTGTATGAAAAATTTTAACGTTTACCCGTTTAAATAAAAACGGGTAACGTTTTAATTTTTTTTTGTATAACACGAACTCGAAATAAACAAATAATTTACACCCGAATATTGTGCGAGCGTTTGTAAGACCTCTTCAAATGTTATAATTTAGAAATATTGTTTTTAAATCGTTTCAGGCTTACCCTGAATCGTACTTACAAGGACCATCACTTTGGTGTCCCCCTCCGATTTTGTTGAAACTTTGTTATGTGCAAGAGTATAAAAAATTAAGAGACCCGTATTTTTTTATCGGCGGAAAAACGGGGTGAAACGCTCGGTCAAAAATGGGGATGTTCTTCGTCGATAACGTTTTAACGGTACGAGATATTTAAAAAATTCAAATTGCAACAATGTTTATTTTTTTTGTATACTATACATTAGAGATGAGAACGATAACGTTATCGACGAACAACGAAAAACACCCCTACTTTCTAGGGTGCGTTTCACCCCTTAAAACCGTTTTTCCGCCGATAAAGAAAAAATACGTGTCTCTTAGTTTTTGATACACCTCCAGACAAAAAAGTTTCAACAAAATCGGAGGACACGAAAGTGATGTTCCTCGTTAGAAGAAACAAAAGTTGACAGAGTATTCATGATTCAGCGGAATTGTCACGTACGTAATTTCTAGCCTACGAGTTCAATGGTGCACAAAGATCGCGACCCCAAATGGAAGTTAAGTCTACCGGAAATAGCCGTTCAATTATCCTACGATCATACAGGTACGAATCACGCGCAACATCCGAACGCAAACCTCCACGACAACGAACGGAAACGCGATTCTCGCGGTTATCAACATTCAATGACGTTGAAATTTTCATCGTTGGAGTGCAGGGAAATCATATTTTTTCCCCCAAATTTCCTTTGCCGAATTCGAGCCACGAAAATCACACAAACTTTTTCGACGATTCTCGTTTAGTAATCTACAATAAACCCGCAAAATATGATTTTGAATAACAATAAAAATATGAACGAAACAAAAAAATGCTCTGCATTCCAACGATGCAAACTTCAACTCCATAAAATGTATGGCACCCTTCAAAGTAGAAAAACTTCCCTTCCGAAGGTACCACTCAAGACTACAATCGTGTCACAGAGCCGATGTGGCCAAAATATCAGGTTGATAAAAAAAGTTTTGTCGCAATAATTTCAATATCATTTATTTATTTATATATCTTATAACATCTTAAAACATTTCTAATCAACAATATATTCGCCATCGGTTTCTATGACCCTCGACCATCTAGTTGGCAACTCATTTATTCCCTTTGCCCAAAACTGCGGCGGCTGGAACTCAAAGAAATTTGAAATATTCCTTCTGAAATCGTCGACGTTTTTGAAAGTTTTGTTTCTCAAATATGCCTTCAAATGTCTGAACAAATGGTAGTCAGATGGCGCGATGCCGGGAGAGTATGGTGGATGAGGAACGGTATTCCAGTGAAGCTCAGTGATTGTTTTGTGGGTTTCCTTTGCGACATGGGGTCTCGCGTTATCGTGGAGAAGGTGCACAGTCGCGAGTCTTGGCCTTTTTTTTTTCTTATAGCTTTTGCCAATTCCTGGAGATTCTCGATGTATCGTGTAGACGAGATCGTCTTACCTACAGGGAGAAAATTGTGAAACAGCATTGCCTTTGCGTCCCAGAAACAGCACAACAAAACCTTTTGTAAGTGACGATCAGATTTCGGTTGGCGTGGCGGTTTTTCTCTGATAGGAAGCCAGTAGGCTAAACGCGTTCTGTTATCATACAAGACCCAGCTTTCATCTCCCGTCACAAGATCTTCTAAAAACTCCTTGCGATGGTGGCGAAGCAGGAGAGACTGGCAGATGGTCACGCGACAGTTCTTATTGTCGTCGGTGAGACGGTGGCGGTATCCATTGAGCTAGAACCTTACTGTATCCCAAGTTGTGTAAGTGATTGACTATTGACGGTTGGGTGCAGCCAAGTTCTCTTGCTAGCTCGTGCGTACTTGCTTCCGGTTTTTCTTCGATGCAGCGGGGTAATGCTTCATCATCGATGGTCAACGGTCGTCCGGAACGTTCCTTATCTTCAAGGCTTGTGTCTCCACACTGAGAAAAAAATTCAGTTGGTTTAACAAAATGTATCTTTAAATACGTTCAACTTGATTTTTGATTGGCATAACAAACATTTTGTTAATCTAACGATAGTTTCAGTGGTGTGAACTGTAGCTTATTTAGCTACAGTTCACACCACTAAAACTATCGTTAGATTAACAAAATGTTTGTTATGCCAATCAAAAATCAAGTTGAACGTATTTAAAGATACATTTTGTTAAACCAACTGAATTTTTTTCTCAGTGCAGATTTAAAACGATTGAACCAACGCTGGACTGTTCGATGAGAAACTACGTTCTCGCTGAATGCATCCTGTATATTTTTAGCAGTTGTGCTTGCGTTCGTGCCGCGCCGCCACTCGTAAAAAATGATCGCTCGACGTTGCTCCTGCGAGATCGAAGCCATTTCTGTCCACTAGAACGCGCGCTCGCCCTTTTATACCCTGTCACGCGGAAGGGTAGAAAACATTCTAGAATATTCTCGACATAGCTCGATGTCATATTGCGTCAATACGTAAAAAGACATTTTTAAAATTTTTGCGACAAAACTTTTTTATCAACCAGATACTAGTAAAAAATGATGAACCACCTACTTCTTAAATATTTGACGAAGCAGCAACATGAAACTTTAGTAGTTCTCGCTACCCAACTTGTCTGACTAGCAGCTTGATCAACATCCATCAGTCGGGCCGTGCGACGCGCGAACTGCGAAACAAGATCGTGGTACGATTTAGCCGAGCTACCCTTATATCGCACCCGAGATTTATATTCGTTGCTCAAACTTGCCCCGGAAACTTTCCCTCACCAGCGAATAATTTTTCCGTTATATTAATATCATTATGTGCGCGGCAACCGGAATATTTATACGCTACGTTGCACAAAGGGCCCGTAATATCTCACTCGCCCCCCTCCCCCCTCCAGCGAGTATTCTCTCGCGCGAGACGTCGCGAGCGCGCGGGGTGAAATAACCACCGGAATAAACGCAATCTGGAAGGATTGCCCGTCCACTTTGCAAATTAAAATAAATAAGTGCGATACGCGTTCGCGCTCCTCGACGCTTTTTGGCGAACGGCCAAACACGTTCCCCAAGGGGCCAAGACGAAGCCGGGTGTATATATTGCCTTGATGTTGGAGAGTTCGGGCGCGAAATCTTGCCACCCCCCTTTTTCCCCCCTTCCTTCGCCGTTCCTTCTCGCAACGAGCAAATTCGTTACACCACCCCCGTCGTACCTCTTTCCAGCCCACTTCCGGTCGCACTTCTCGTTTACACTACGAGATCTGCGAGATAAAGAGGAAAAAAAAAAAAATTAAGAAAAAGAGCCCGACTTCTTTGTACTTTCGCGTGGCCTGCGGACGAGCCGGCATGCGCAGAAGTCGGGGAGAAACCCGTACATCTCCCTCGCTCTATCTTTCGCTCCTACAAAAGTTCCTCGACTCCGCGTCCACGGACGGCGTGTGCACGTAATCGCCAGGCATTCCGGCCGATTCGCTCGCAGGATAGGCGAATAGGCCAACAGGCGGCCAACGACTCTTATCCGCACGGGGAAAACAAGACGTCTAGACCGTTAAGATAAGAATGAGCCTCGGCGAGGAACACGAGACATTGCAACCGCACGCGCGCGCGACGGAGCTTGCCACTATGTAGAGGGAAAGAGAGAGAGAGAGAGAGCGAGAGAGAGACAGAGAGAGAGAGAGAGAGAGAGAGCCTTCGGCGTAATAACAGATTACGCTTATATACAAGCGCGGGCGATCGCCGCCCGGTTGTTAACTGCGAATCAAGCTTGGCAAGCTTGGCAAAGCCTCCCTGTACACATGTCTATCTTGCTATCTCGTGGATGCTTTTGTATCCTTAAGGCGATACATGTGCAGTAGCTGGTCGAAGGAGACTTTCACCATGAGCATGTGCAACTATCCTAACGAATGTTGAAAAAATCGTAAAACGATTGAGGGATACTGTGACGTCTTGAAAGTCAGGGTTATTTTGGAAAAAATAGTTTTGAAGGAATAAGCAAGATTGAAAAATCGTTTAGACATTTATTTGTATGTATATTAATAAAGTTGTGTATCAAATTTCACCAAAAATATTCATAATTAAAGAAGTTGTAAACAATTTTGTGGAGGTCGTTTAAGGCATCTGGCCTTATCTGGACTATGTAATTTTTTTAAATTAAAAAAAAAAAATATACCCTGAACTGTTAGGAACAATTTAAGCCATAGTACGTATTGAAAAACGCAAAATTGAACAAGTTATAGTTATTTTTCGGCAGGAAGATTGAACCGCTGCGGGTGGTCGACCATGCGGTTCGATCCGTGTTTATAACTCGCACGGTTTAGCTCACGCAGCTGTCCTGCGTTATCTCGAAACTACATTTTTTGAACTGGTACTATCGAAATATCGTAAACTATCGGTCTGATTGCTTTCAAATTTTTACACAATACTTTTAGATACATTAGCTAAAATGTCACGTAGGATTTTTGCGATAACTTGATTAGTTTTTGTTCTATTATTGTTTTTGCTCGAAAACTTTCGGTGAAAGATACAAATTTTTTTCTTCGGCTCACCATAATTTTTTTAATGGTCGAAAAAAAAAACCGCTACGGTACCTTGTAGCGACACTACTCACGAATGAGCTGATTTTTTTTTCTGATGTGACATGATCGGGTAACAGCTGGGACAACGACCGCGCGTATCGTGCGGAGGGCCTCCGCGGCAGTGTGCATAACGGCGCCATTTTTTAATGTTTTGAACGGAAATTTATTAACTTTATTCTTAAAGCCCTTTCTGACGTTGTGTAAAAAGATAAAAATATTACGGCCCATACTTTCGAGTTTATTATTTTTTTTAAATGTACCCATTTTTCGATCGGCCAAGGTGGCCAGACGCCTCAAGGGACAAGACCACTGTGACCCCTTATTTTTTTGCCATTTTTCAAGAATTTTTTTTTGTGGGAAAAAAAAGATATTCGAAAAAAAAATTTTTTGTTTTGTTCGTCGTTTATTGAAGATACATAAAAAAAAATGTTCAAATTTTTCACCTCCATGGTGACGCTGGGAAAGCTCCCGCGTCAGGTACTGTTGCCTCTGCAGTGGTTCGCGGCACGCAGCAGAACTCTCTTCAAAGTCGATCTGAAAAAAAATACCGAGTGTTTTCGTTAATAATATGATATTTTGAAGAGAAGTACATAGGGATTTGAAAAAATATTGATTTTTAATAAATAGGCACGCTTTTGAAATTAAAGAACGATTTTCGAGCAAAATTTCTCGTCGAAAATAGGCTATAACTTTTTTTTATTATTGAGATATCGAAAAAATCCTATGTACTTCTTTAGATAATCTAGTTTTATTGATGCAGTCCGAATTTGAAGTCGATTGGATAAAAATTGCTCGAGTTCTGCTGCGTGCCGCACTCAAAAAAGTGGCTCTGAGAAAAACGCGTTCAAAGTTTTAGGTTTGTTAATTTATGCGATAAATTAAAAAAAAAAATGTTTGCCTTTAATCAGTGATGCCGACACCATATAGCTGGCCTTCAAGAAGCAAATCATTGTCCCTAGCATCTTTTCTCGAACTTGTAGAGGCTCTTCTTGCCTCTTTTGCAGCGTCTGTGAGCGAGCGCTCCGCCAGCTCGATCCGCGCTGCGTCGGTTTCAACGCAAAAATTGAAACAATTTGGGCCGATAGTTATCCCCAACGTCTCCAGAACTTTCATGAGGCTTCTCAGGCCATCATTGAATAATAATACCGCGATATCAGCTGCAATATCGACGATTGACGATTGACGACTCGAAAATTTTTGAATTATCGCCACCTATGGCTTTTTTTCGAAAATATATTTATAACAATAGCCGGTTTTTGTGAAGGGAGACAAAAGAATACCTGGGAAAGACCCGCAGAACCTGGGAAAGGCACGGTATACCTGCCGACCCTGAGGCGCGCAGCTGCGCGGGACCCCGAGCGTCACGGAGCGCTGTACCGCTCCACAAAATATTCAATATCTCCGAAAATAATTATTTTTTCGACCTGGGTCCAACGGCATGTTAATCTTAAATGTATTTTAGATTTTTCTAGATGGTTTTCAAAAAATCGATTTTTTGAAGCCGTCACAGTGGTGTTGTCCCTTAAAAGTGAGGAATCCAACGGTGTACTTGATTTTGTCTACACGGTTGATCTGAAACAAAAAAGGACTTTTTTTTTTTTTCTTAAAGTACATTAAATTGGCTTTAAGACTTTGGCAATTAAGACTTGACACTGCCTTTTTTAAATCGTGTTTCCATAATAAAAAAAAATCTGTGAATTTTTGTCGAGGAAAAATGACAATTGTTAATAACTATCGAAAAAAGAATGTTAAGAGTATAATGACGGGCTAAACTAAACTACTATTACACTGAATAAGTTTACCAAATTTCATGTCACTCTGTTTATTAGATGTCGAGATATCATTACGCTGAACTTCGCAACGTCGGAATGCAATGTTTTTATTCCTTTATTTTTCTTATGATCGAGAGGCTTTTTTAAATTGCAATAATAGATTTTCGGTAAGAATACGTAAAAACGTTTGAGTGATTTTCGTAGTTTAAATCGGCCGAACAAACTTTTGATCAACTAAAAAGAACGGACGTCCGTTGCACTCCAACTTTTTTAACTCTGGTGTTTGGTGGTGAAAAAAGTTCAAAAAATTCGTAAAGACTCAGTATAGTGTAACCAATAGCATGTATTTTTTTTTTAATTAAATTTAACCTTGGATTGTCGCTAACGCTCCAACCTCCTTACGGCGGGATATACATTTAGACAGGAAAAAAATAAGCAATCTTGAGGAATTTTTTAAAGCAAGAAATAATTATTCTACAATTATCAAACTTTAGGTATACTTCAATAGTATAATTAAGTATACAAAAAATTTTTTTTAATTAATTCATCATCAAAATGACGGAGTTGCGGCAGAGTGTTACAGCAAGGTCGTCGCGGGAGTTGCGAATCGGCGTGCAGTCCAGCCTCCCGTAGACTTTGATTTTCAAAAAAGTTCAAACATTTTTTCCGTTAGAACACGTATAGTTTCTATGTGACGGTTATTAAAATGAAGATAATGCAAATGTGAGAAAATGGCACGCATTTACAAAAAAAAAATCAACCATTCACGCCACACTTCTGTAAAATGTGGATTAAAAAAGTATTTTTTTTCCATTTTTTTCGAAAACAATTTTCGTCAAGTAGGAGGCACCAATATTATCAATATGTCTACCATGTGTCAACTCAATCAGCTTGATAGTTTTTGAGTAACCCTGCACGCCGATTTCGATAATGCAGTTTTGAGAAAAACGCGTTTGTAACGCGGCTGTAACGTTTGAAGTTTTTCGAATTTCACTTTGAAACTTTGGGAAAATATTCTACACATATAGTTCTATCGTTTAAAGAGAAAAAAAAATCGATTTTTTTATCGTTGTAAATGTATGTCCCTTCGTATAGTTTGTCGTATAGTGCTTCTACCGCTGGCCCGGCCAACCGTTAGCACCTGTAGCTCATTGAATTTTAGGAATATTTCAATAAAATTCTCAGGGAATATAGCTAATACTATCGGATGAAAATCGGGCTACCTAGGTGAGACGAAACATTGCATTTCCCAAAAATATTTTTATCCGATAGTATTACCTATATTCCCAGAAAAATTTCATTAAAATATTCCTATTATGTGAATAACAGACGCCTACTCGCTTCGATTTGCGGACACACTGCCGGTCGCTCCGCAACTTCTTCGTCACGCATCTATATATTTTTCTTTTCATGTTTCTCCTTCGTTATTATAATTTCCTCGGATGGGGTTCTTAAGTAGCGAGCGAATTGAAGTGCCAGGGGTCTTCCGTGCGGTTTCAATCAAACGGTCTTCCGTGCGGTTTCAATCAAACGATGGCGAGTCCGCGCGCCGGATTCTCTCACATTTCTTTAATCGAAAAGAATAAAACTAGTTTACCTGTCGTCAAGGTGGGTTTTAATACCCGTTGTTAACGTCTCTGCATCGAGGAGGCCCGTACAGTTAATCGGAAAATTGCCGTCGTCGTTAACGTCCTTGTTATCCTCCACGTCGTGTTGTCGTCGCTGTCACCGAGTGGGTGCGGATACGTATGTATATGTACAGGAGAGTAGGAGTGCGTGTGATGAATAAGGAGGGAATGAACTCTTTCGCTGCACGTCCGGGTGATGGGATTGGCGAGGAAAAAAAAAACTTCAATCTCTCTACCAGCGGCAGCTGAAACTTCTCTATTACAAGTACTCTCTCTTGCTCTCCCCCCTCTTCCTCCCTTTCCCGCCCCTTACTCTAGGTATATATAACTTCGTAGCTCTAATACAGCCCAAGAGAGCGAGCGATTTCCTAATTGCCTCTACGAATCGTTTCACTTTACGAGAAAACCCCATTCTCTCTCTCTCTTATATATATATATATATATGTGTATATATATATATATATATATATATATATATATATATATATATATATATATATATATATATATACACATATATATACATACATACATATATATATATATATATATATATATATATATATATATATATATATATATATATATATATATATATATCACTGTTTCTCCCTCTTCCCCTTTCACGGATGAAATGTCGCGAGTTCACGAGGAGGGGTCGGGTTAGTCTGCGTAGAGAAGCAAGCCCCTGCAGGTTAACTCCGATGCTCGAACTATGGAAGCGCGTCGGGCGCGGGTAAGGAGTCTCGCGAAACTCTCTCGCGCGGTAGTTTCAACGGAGCAAAGTATATACCCCGGTTGGCGACGATGACGACGACCACAACGAAGACGACGACGACAACGATGGCAAGAGAACGCCTGTGACTAAAGTCGCCGAGAGCTATCAAGTGCAGCTCGTGCTCACACAACCCTTTGCCTGGCAATAATCGTAAAGTTTCGCTCTCAGGATACTCGATAGCTTGGTATTACGAGATTCGCTTGTAAACATCGCGGAGAAATATATTCGCTTGTTCCCTCTCCCTTTCTCTCTTTGTGTGTGTGTGTGTGTGTGTGTGTGTGTGTGTGTGTGTGTGTGTGTGTGTGTGTGTGTGTGTGTGTGTGTGTGTGTGTGTGTGTGTGTGTGTGTGTGTGTGTGTGTGTGTGTGTGTGTGTGTGTGTGTGTGTGTGTGTGTGTGTGTGTGTGTGTGTGTGTGTGTGTGTGTGTGTGTGTGTGTGTGTGTGTGTGTGTGTGTGTGTGTGTGTGTGTGTGTGTGTGTGTGTGTGTGTGTGTGTGTGTGTGTGTGTGTGTGTGTGTGTGTGTGTGTGTGTGTGTGTGTGTGTGTGTGTGTGTGTGTGTGTGTGTGTGTGTGTGTGTGTGTGTGTGTGTGTGTGTGTGTGTGTGTGTGTGTGTGTGTGTGTGTGTGTGTGTGTGTGTGTGTGTGTGTGTGTGTGTGTGTGTGTGTGTGTGTGTGTGTGTGTGTGTGTGTGTGTGTGTGTGTGTGTGTGTGTGTGTGTGTGTGTGTGTGTGTGTGTGTGTGTGTGTGTGTGTGTGTGTGTGTGTGTGTGTGTGTGTGTGTGTGTGTGTGTGTGTGTGTGTGTGTGTGTGTGTGTGTGTGTGTGTGTGTGTGTGTGTGTGTGTGTGTGTGTGTGTGTGTGTGTGTGTGTGTGTGTGTGTGTGTGTGTGTGTGTGTGTGTGTGTGTGTGTGTGTGTGTGTGTGTGTGTGTGTGTGTGTGTGTGTGTGTGTGTGTGTGTGTGTGTGTGTGTGTGTGTGTGTGTGTGTGTGTGTGTGTGTGTGTGTGTGTGTGTGAGTGTGTGTGTGCCGTGTGCCTTCATTTCCCTTTGCTTCTCTTAGTCAAAGTTATAGAAACGCACACTTTACAGCGTGACAAGCGAGTTTGAACACAACTTTTATGTTCTACCATGCGTACGTTATAAGTTCCTTTTTCGGGTAGTAAAATCATTTAAGGGGGAAGATACCTTTAGGCGAGATAAAAATTACTGTTTTTTATGATTTTTTGTTTTTCAACGGAAAGATTTCGCCATTTTTGAGACTTAGGGTACGTTTTCTGACCATGTTTGGCTGTTACATGGTATTTTTTTTTCTAATTTTATTAATATTTAAAAATGGCGGAACTGTGGCATGGTCTTGTGGAATGCGGAAGGCCTTATATACACTTGTAGCGGGCGAAGGGACGTGATTTTCTTGATTTTTTTTTCGACGGGACAATAAATGTTTATTGAAAAAGTGTGAAGAACATCGATTAGTACATATTTTCATGTACTTGTACAATTTTTTCATTCAAAAATATTTCAAAATGGCTGAACTCCAGCTGTCTTCCAGGAGCGCCTTCCTTTGAGCATCAGTTGCGGTGGACACGATCACTCGAGAGCGGTTAATCTGAAATCAGATTTTGGAAAAGATTTCATTAGTATATTGCATTGGCTTGGGCCTGAACGAAGGATTTGTAGAAACTTTTATTTAAAAAAATTACGATAATTTTAACAAAAAAATCATTTTTTGAAATGCTAAATTTTCGATTTTTTGGTACAAATTTTTTTTTGTCAGTAAAATTCAAAATTTTCGTCCAGGCCCTAGCTATTATAATAAATAAGTGGTATAAATTTAGTATGGATCGGATTAATATTTTTTTTTAGTAATCGTGTCCACCGCAAAGGTACTTCTCAAAAAAGACGATTCTGAGATAATTGCGTTTAAGATTTGAGTATGTTTCTTTTACGTTTAAAGTTAATTTATTCACACTAACATGGAGTCGTCGATTCCAGGGCCATACAGTAATCTTTTAGAGGCTGCATCCTCTGCAGCCTCTAAAACATTGATTTGATACTGCCTACGAGCCATTCTTCCCTCTTTTGTGGCTGCTTGTGCTTGCCTCTCGGCAAGCGTAACACGCCACTTACGCGGTCGTGCGGTTGAAAGGACTATAACTGCGAATCTAATGCTCCGATCTTTATGACATTTGGTGAGAATATTCTTGAGATATTGTACTTGAAGAATATGCAATGAATTAATGTTCAATTTTTCCGACCATCACAAGTGCACATCGCAAGGCCTTAATCTAAAAAAAAAACCGACAAAGGTTTTTCTTTCATTAACACTCGTACGCAGAATATGAACCAAGAAAGAGTGAGAAATGTTGAAAATCGATTAAATGGTAGGCTGTGAAAAAAAATGAATTTTCTGAAAGAAGTGGTTACATTTTGTAGTAAAAAAGACTTTTTTTTCTTAATTTATAAAAGCATTTAGAGTCATGTTTTAGACAATAAGGTTAGAAAGATGTATACCAAATTTCATCAGAATCGATCGATTAATTTTTTAGCTATAGGTCACGCCAGTTTTGAAGAGGCAGTTTAGAAGATCGTGTCATACCTCTGCCATTTTTAGAAATCAATAAAAAAAAATATCATGTACCAGTAGCCAAAAGCAGTAATAAAACATACCCTAAGTCTTGAAAATGACTATGACGTCGGCAAAGTTTTTCCACGCCCAAAGGAATTCCTCCCTTAAGGACATTGTGTCTGATCGAACACGATTCCCTCTACTTGATCTAGCATCTTATTTTTTTCGGCCGATTGGAGTTTTTGCATTTTAATAATGATTTTTTAAATCTACATACTCACACATACACACGCACACATGTACATATATCATTATTAAAATGTAATGGCCCCGACGATTGTGTACACCATTTTACCAGTCATCGCATGAAGAAACCGCAGTCATCCAAACATTTCTTATACAATCGTCGTTAACAGGCCAAGTAGAAAGAGTCATCTTTGATCAGACATCGCAATCTCCTCATGTCGAAAAAAATGATACTGAATCGAAAGGTACCACAACCCAAACAAAACACCCGAAACAAAATTACCCATTGTCATTTATAAACACAATGAAGCGTCGTTAAAATATTCTGTGGTGTTAAAGCTTGTTTGGGTTTGGAATTCCAGACCGAGTGTTAGGGCCAAGTAGAAATAGTCGTGTTTAAACAGACACCGCAGTCAACAGATTTCGAAAAAAATATATACTTCTCGCGTCAAAAGGAGCCTCTTCCCGAACAAAACTCCGAAAACAAAAAAACCGAAACAAAAAGACCAACGTGTATTTCTGAAAAAGATAAAGCATTGTTTGAATTGTTCTATGGTGTTGAAGTTTGCATCTTTGGTATGCAACGGAAATCCTTATATAAAACATTATTTATTTTGATTAAAATCGAAACTTTTCTTTTTCATTTCTAGGTTATCGCTTAAGGCCTTAGGCCACTCTAGAGGCAAAAAATAGGCTTTTTGGGAATATTTTTTTCAGAAAAACTACAAAATAAATCGAGATTACAAAAAAGGGTGTTTATCATACATATCAGTGATTGTATACAATAATTTTTTCGAAGCGATTCATTTAAAAATGGCAGCTCTGCAGCGTTTTTGCGATGACGTCTCCGTTTTTCCAGGGTCCATGGCCGGGCAAACAGCTCCTGTAATTTTTTAATTACAATGAGCAGATTATTTTTTTTCGATTATATATAATAACTGCTATAGAAGTGCGTAGGATTTTTTCGATATATTGATTTTTGGCCAAATGGCGCCCTTCTAAAGTGGAAAGTGAAAAACTTGCCTAAAAAATCGTCAGATAATTGCTAATAACAAATGAACTGTGCAATATAAAAAAAATCCTACGTACTTCCATAGACAATGTATTTTTCAAGATATATTCAACATTTTAAGTAAACCGGTTGAAAATTGAGTTATGTTTCCGGTCAATTTAAAAAATGCAGTTTCGAGATAAACGCGTTTGAAGTTTTGAGTAGCTCGCTGCGGACCAGGCGGCGTTGTACTAAAATTCGAATATCGAGTACTTAGAGATTTTTCCCAGCCATAATCTTTTGGGACATAATTTTTGAGGTCCTAGGGAACCATTAAAAAAAATCTATTTTTCGAAAATTCTAGAATGGCCTAACCCCTTAATAAGGATCCCCAAAGATATTGCAACGATCTTTATAGCCTCAATGCGGCACAAAAAATTCCGCAATAGAAAAAAAAATCGCTACAGCGATTAATTCTTTGTACTCGAGAGGTGACTCTCGCTCGCCACTTTCTATCCGCACGAAAAAGGCCTCCAGTGCAAAGGGCTCAAAGTTTTCATTAAATTTTGCATCTTTCAGTGATTTCTGTAATAACGATAATATTTTTGGGGGTTTCATACCCGAAAATCCTTCTGTCGAGGATATGAGGCTATTTCTATCAATTATCTGTTTCTATTCATCTATTCCCATCCATTGGCTATTTCTATTTTAGTAATTCTATTCGAGTGAAAAAGGCCTCCAGTCCAAAGGCTTCAAAGTTTTCATTGAATTTCGCATCTCTCAGTGATTTCTGTAATAACGATATTTTTGGGGATTTCACACCCGGCAAGCCTTCACTGTAAAAAATGATATGAAATTTACAATACATTTAAGATACAGAAGGAATTGAATTTTACGAACTCAGTAGATGAAATTAAATTTAAAACACTTGTACCGTAAATTTAAAACTGGAACATGAAATTCTAACGTGCATATATTATTTAATAGATGCAACATGGAATTTCAAAGATAAGTTTGTACATTTGTGGGAAATGTTTTGTATTAAATCGTGGCTTCAATTGAAAATTACTACAAATGTATAATAAATCAACTATAAAAAACAGAGTATTGAAAATACAAAACAATTTTGAAATTTATTTACGGCTGCCTGAAAAATTTAATACATGTCGAACTGAATTGGAATTGGAAAGTATCGTGATTGTACCCCTATCTGATATTATTTCTCATCGACGCTGAGTTAAATATAAGACAAATCTTTAGGAATATCGATGATATACTTCTCGGAATAATACCATCCAGTACATGAATACTGTGATTCGATTCAGAAATTACCAAGACAAAAGCCACTGAGATTAACAGTTGTTTGTCAAAAACAAATCACAGGTAAGTTGAATTTAATGTGTTCGTATATTAATATTGAAGAAACATTTTATGATTTTCATAATTGTTGACCCGGACGATATCTCAAAATCACATGAATTTCAAATACACGCGTGCAGTGGACAGAGATGGGCGCGCGGTCGGTGTGCGGGCTCGGCGGTCACTGAAGTTAAGCAGCATTGGGCGCGGCCAATACTTGGAGCGGTGACCGTTTGCCCGTGCACTGGTTTGCGCGTCAACCTCTGCGTGGGAAACAGTTTGTCTGAGTTTCTGATGGTAATAATACAACTGAAACTCAGCCAAATATGGCCGCCTGTATCGGCCCAGGTTTTCCGCAGTTTCCCTGGGCCCTCGTGCAAATGCGATACAGTAGTGCATTAGGAAAGAGTGGATGCGGCCAATACTCTGGTGGGGGGGGCTGTGGAAGGATTGTGAATGATATGGAAGGAATAAAGGAGAGGATGGTAAAAGGAGAAGGGTGCCTCTGAGAAATACATATATAAAGAAAGAAAAGAATACATACATGCAGTGATATTTCACTGCATTCAAATTTTATTATTGAAGTATTCAATATTAATTATGGGATAAAGCTACGAAAAAAATCATATACACAAGTATCACGAAAGCATCATACAGTATATGAATTGAGTGGTCTTAATTTGATCATTTTTACATAAAAACGTATTGCAATTATCAATTTCTGAAATAAATTCAATACTTAGGATCAGTAATTTTAATACACACCCGTATATTGATATTAGCAAATGGTCCTTGAATTTAAGGGCGGGGTAAAGTATTTAAATTTTTTTTAAATTTTTTAAATGCATGCATATATATCTATCTAAATATATCAAGAATATTGTGTTAAAATTTCAAGTCGATCGGAGTAAAATTGACGATGTTATGAGTATTTGAGCGTCTATTGCTCCATGCCGTTCTCTTCTCTTCTGCGTTTTTCAAACCGTTTTTCTGAGACTTGTCATATTTAAAGTCCGTGTGCACGATAACTCAAAATCTACTGGACCAATCGCTTTGAAATTTTGCACAGTACTTCTTCACATAATTCACCAGGTATTGTCGAGAGCTTTTTTGTTTTTTTTAATAATTACTAATTTTTCAACAACAAATTAGCCGATTTTTTTTAGCGAAAATTGAGTGTTTGGCTCCCAAGTGCTACGAAAAATCGAAAAAAAAAAAAAAAAGAAAAAAAAAATCCTTCCCTCATTACCTCGAGAAACATCTCCTTTAACAAATGCATTTTGATTTTTTTGTTTCAAATGATTCTGTTGCGAGTTATGGTGCACACCGCAAACCAACTTTTTTTCGAGGCGCCTGCGGGGTTTAATTTTCACTCGCTCAATTTTGAATATTTTGCAATGCAATTTTAGGAGAATGATGTTCAAATCTTACTTTATTATATATACATTTTTCAATAAACGAACACTATTCGTTACGCCAAAAAAAATCTCAAAAACATGCCTTTTTTTCGCCGAATTAACTTTACCCCGCCGTTAATATACACTTGTATATTGATATCACCAAATAGTTCTTGATTTTAATATACTTGGATGTGATTATTTCTTCACACGTGCATTATTTGTCAAACGCACAAGTACATCAATATTACGGAACTACACTTTCATTTTTAAAATAACCTGTTTTGGATTTTCAAAATCGTATCTGAAATTTCATAAGCGGTATCCGCATAAAAACTTCCTACACTTGTATATTAAATTTATACAGAAATTTTTTACAGTCTTCTCACGAGTCTACGAGGCTATTTAGATTACGATGAGACGTCCGATTCTAGATAAGCATCGGATAAGCGCTGACCGCTGCCAACAAAGAGTCGCGTCTTACGTGCCACATATATACGTCCTATAAACGTAACTTTCCGTCGAGGGGGCCAGTTGGGAGGGATGAATAAGCGTCCTTATCTCGCCTTTGATACGTGTTCGCGCGCTATGACTGATCCCTGATCCGCGGGACTTCCGTTCGCACGAGCTATTCCCGCGCTTTCATACCTTACCCGTAAAGCTCGTCCGAATTCGGCAACAAAAGTCCCATCCGTACGTTCCGCGGCACAATACTTTCCTTCGACCCTCGCGTGCTCGTCGTTCGTCGGACGCGGTTTCATTTTCCCATTTTACCGCTCTTTTCCGTGTCGTCGTGTCCGCACTGTGCGCTGCCATCGATCGAAGCTTATTCCTCCTCGTTCCTCGTACTCAATTTTCCAGCGTCCATCGGTCGGCGGAAATTCCACGACGATTTATTTTTGCCTCCGACTTGAGTTACGTATGTATGTGCACACCCACACGCGCGGGCCGTTATTTCCGCTTTTTCGTTGAGAATCCTGCCGTCCGGTGTTGTTCCTCGGGTGGCCCGTCGTCCTCGTGGAATCTCGTATCTCCCGGACGAAAGTGGCCACTTCGTTATGACATTACGGATTCTCAACAGCGGCCAAGACGTATTCGCATCTCTTTCATCGTTCGGATAAGGCAACCACCCAACGTACAAATGTATATGTACTTATATTTATGGTCTCGGGCAGCCATCGTACGTATACGGGGATAAAGGTATACGGATAGCTAGGAAAGAAGGTGTCCCATGGGAAGAGCCATTTTCCATCCGGAAGTCCGAATCGGGAGCTGATTTAAGGAGGCACTTTGGCGAAACGGGGCCAAGCTCCGACGTTATCTCGTGTCCAGTCTCGAGTCTCGTCCCTGCTGTGGTGCTCTTATGACGTTATAGCGCCGTGGCATTTATATCACGTAACGTTCGGCGGTATGGCACAAAACTTTATATACATACATACAAACATACATACATACATACATACATACATACATACATACATATATATATATATATATATATATATATATATATATATATATATATATATATATATAGACACGTATAAGCGAAGTATGTGCCATAATGCCATCGCTTATTTGAACTTTATTACTCCCGCGACGTTATATCGTTATTGCCCATTCATTATTGGCAGTTTTGTGAGTCTATCATCGTGTGTGCGTGGAGGGCGGCGAACCGCGATAGCCCGCGTCTGCGGCGCTCTCCCGCGTGCCCGGGGCTAAAGGAAATAACCTGCGGGGTCGTGGCGAAGGGAAGAAAAAGGGCTTTTCGCCATCCCCCGTTTTATAGAAGCGATATTACATGGCGGAGGCCGCTACTACTGGCAACTGTTATACCCATATCGCGGAGGGATGTACAGTCGGTGGCTTCGGTGACACATTGGGCGAGTCCGGGTGCACCGAGGGCAACGATAGATCTTGCAATAAATTAGTAACGTTCACTGCTGCTGGGAAAGAGGGAGGTCGAACGATGGAAGAACGCGACGAGGCAAACAGACGCGACGCAGTTTCTCCCGTCTGGCGGCGGTGCGTTGGGCTTTTCCTCGACGCGATGCCGCTCTTTTTCTTCACCCTCGTACTTTGTCTCTCGTTCTTCCATCCTCCCCCCCTCGATCTCTCTTAACTTCATATATTTTTTCATTATAAAGTGTACCGCGATGGTACGCCAAGGGATGGTGAAAAAGCTGAAAGTTTTTTTCCCTTCTTTTCCTTCGCGACTCGCAGTTTTGTTCGGAGCTTGCCCGCGGTAGGGGCAGGCTGACGTTCAGCGCCAGACAAGCGTTTTGAACGGTACGCCTGGTCCAGGAACGCGCATGTAGCTTCGAGCGCTTTTTAAACAAGTATATAGTTTTCCTCGGGCAGAGAGGAGGCCACAGTGAATGGAGGTGGTGACTGCTTTTCACTTTAGGCATTCTTATGGTCTTAGAACTTTGCTCCGTATCGCTGGCCCTTACGACGTCCGTCTGCTCGGCTTTTTCTCTCTTTACTTGTGACTCGCATTTTACTTCGGGAATTCATTTGACAGATACGACGGCGCGTGCTAATCCGGGATTTTTTTTGAGATAAGGCAAGTACTTAGGGTGCAGTGGTAACGTACACGCGTGTTCATTTAGGTCACAATTTATATGCAGGATTAACCATTTAAAAAAGGAAAAACCATTTCAAGGTCATGATATCACATAGGTCGTTGGATTCGTCTGAACATCAGCTACAACGTTTTAATAAAAAGAAGCATGTTCCCATTCGAAAAACCATTTATGACCTTGAGAACGCAAAAACTATGACCTTGACAAAAATGAATATTCCACCACTGTATCAGACCTTTGAAATGAATCAAATTACTTCTCGACATTTTTTTCGTCACTCTAAAGGCAACGGAGATATTTGGAGTGGTCACGCTAAATGGTCCACCCTGTATACAGGATGTCCCTCTTATCTCTGCCACCCGAAATAACTCGGTAATTATGGACGTCACAACAAAATTTTCCAGACAAAAGGCGTACGGTGTGAAGAGGGCCATCAAATGCGAGCAATTTTTTTTCATTACCATGGAGGCGCTGACGCACAGTGAAGGTCACCTCCACCTTTGTAAATGGAATGGTACATTTTTTCAACCATCTTGTGGAGCACCTCAAGCCGCACAAAAAAACATTCGAGGGTCAAAGACGTTCAAGATAATTCAAGGTCACCTATTAAAATGAAATACAAATCTAAATATCTCGGATCACTACCAAGTGTTTGGTAGCGATCCGAGATATTTAGATTTGTATCATCGATACTGACTTTGAATGACCTTGAACGACTTTGACCCCCCAATGTTTTTTATCCAGCTTGAGGTGATCCACAAGATGGTAGAAAAAAATGTAACATTCCGTTTTGAAAAGTGAAGGTGACATTCACTGTGCGTCAGCGCCTCCACTGAAATAACAAAAAAATTGGTCGCATTTGATGGTCCCCTTTACATCGTACAACTTTTGTCTGGAAAATTTTTTTGTGACGTCGATAATCACCGAGTTATTTCGGGTGGCAGAGAGAAGAGGGACACCCTGTATAATGATTAATTCGACAGCATTCGGCTTCAAGGACGATGTCAATCCTTTATATCAACGTGTGACAGTTTGTAACAACCCATCCAAGTCCTAACAATTTATTCATTTATTCATTGACATTCAATCTTTTTTTAAGGGTTTACGTTGATTTCGACGCAAATGACAAAATATATAATATATACATTATTTTATTTATAATGTCAAGCACATAAAGGAGCAACATTTCAAAAATATTCAAAAAAAATTTGATAAAGAATTTTGGGAAATTCAGCTGGTGGGATCTGGTTTCCGGAGACCTCTAAAAAAAGTGTCCTCGTGGTGGTCAGGATAACTCATGATGGCTTTATCTAAAATTAAAAAATCAAATGTTTTCTGTTAGTGGACAAGCTCGTGATATAGCTCGTGATTGAACGAAGGATTTAAAAAAATTGAAATTTGAATTCTTGGACAAGTTGTATGCGAAATAGTCCAATTTTTGATACAATTTACACTCCGTATAGCTTTGTAAAATGAGTTGTAATTGAAAAAAACAAAAACTTTCATTCAATCACTAGTCAATGCTATTTTGAAGAAGTGTGCAAAATTTCAATAAGATCGGTGCATCAGTTTTTGAGAAATCGTGTCCGCCTACTTCAAAAATAGTGTTTTGAGAAAAATGCGATTACCGGCGTCGCCCCCGGTCGGTCTTTCCCAATGGGGGAATTCCCAAAGGCTCTCTCTCTCTCCCCTAGACTTTTACTCCGATTGACTTAAAATTTTGGGAAAATATTCTAGACATATTGTACTATTAGATAATAAAATGTTGAAAAAATAGATTTTTTGAATTTTTCAAACCCACGTAACCCCTTAAATAGATATAGGTTAAAAAATGATCTTTCCTCTCCTATATATACCTATTCAAATCACAGCGACAAACATTTTGACCAACTTTCCTCTTGATATTAAAATCAAATAGCCGCTAATAGTAGCTCCATTTGATTGCTGGCAGGCTTTCTTCGTGGTAATTGATACTAGTCACATAATCAAGGTGAAATTGAGCTTACAATAGATCCCTATCGGCTGTATACCTATTATTGCGCATATATTTCACTATCAGTGTTCCCTTTTCTCAAGCAGTCACGGAGGTGATTATACACTTGCAGTGTTTCGATCGTCAGGAAGGCGAAGCTAGATTACCCGAGAAGTGCGAGCAATACTCGATTCCGCGCGGTAGTGAGACGAGAGGGATTGAGAGAAAGAGAGAGAGAGAGCGAGAGAGAGAGAGAAAAAGGTCAAACCGAGGCACGAACTTTCCAGACCCATTCGTCGAGGTCAATGGAAAAATTTGTCGTTGCGTGTGTTGCGCACGGAAAAGTTTTCTCATTTTATACACTTCTCGTACTTATCACTTGCCTCGCTCACTCTTTGCTTTTCTCTTTGTTCTTTTTTCGAAACCTCATTTCCTCCTACGACCCCTCTTCATTCCCTTTCACTTTCCAACCCTCGCGAATAGACTTTCTCGCATATTTATCCTCTTCGTTCCGGGCATCGACGAAACTCGGTTGAAAAAATTTCGTTTTTTTGTGAATCGAATAAAAATGAAGTGCAACGTTTTCTTTCTCTTTCTCCGTTTCTCTCTACTTTTCTCTATCCCCCTCATCCATACCATACAAGTTTGATCGTTAATAGCCGCCAGGCAGATGTACGACAAGTCCAATTTGCGAACTTCGTGAAATTTCATAACTCGCTCCTCTCCAGCTTCATCTCCCTTTTGCTTCCTCGCCGTTGCTCCATCGCTCTTGTCAGTGTACAAGGTACTCCCGTAGTTCAAGCCTCGGCTATCAAAAATCGCGCAGATCCTTCCTCCCTCCGACGACTCCTCTGAGTGATGCTCACGAAACGCCTCGTTATTTCCTCCTGTGCGAATAAATCTTGCATCACTCACCATTTTCCGCTCAATCCATCTCGCATATGCTGTGTGCCGCAATAGAAACGAGCGCACAATACATGCACCTATATATCTAATAATCGGGAAAATCTAGGGAGTCTTGGGATAAAGCACCAATGCTCACATTGACATCAGTTATCCGGATGCATCTTGTACTTTCGTTGGTCCATTTTGCGATCCGAGCGAAGACGAACGCCGGCGAGACAGTGGCAAGTGACAATGCAGGCTCGTAATAATAATCAAAATACCAATTACATTGTTATTATATTGTTATTATATATTGTTCTTTAAGAAGGAAAAGGGACAATCTTTTAGATAGGTCATTTAGACATTGTCCGTTTTTCTTCTTAGTAAATAATATATAATAAAATATAATAGCAATATATTCGGTATTATGAATATTATGAGCCTGCAATGTCACTTGCCACTGCCAGAAAAGGACCTCTATTCCTTCTTTACACTCCTTTACATGAAATGATGTTTTAAATTCGTTTCGGGCTACTACGAAAAGTACCAATCTTCTGACGCATTTATCAGGCAAAGTTGCGGGTGGATGGACCTCTGCGTAGTCTCATATGAGAGAAGAATAGCGAGATGATGTACCTTTACAGGGCCGAAGGTGTATCGGTAGTAAGTTTGAAGATACAGAGCATGATAGGTGTCGCTCCATACGACAATTTTTAATATTGGCCATTTTGTTGTTGAATATTATTGTTGAAAAAAGTGTAATATAACATTTCTTATTCGGCTATATGGCTCTATCAATCGGTACAAAAGTATATATGAATTTTAAAAAAATCCCACGTCACTTTTATCACCGTTTCGATCTACTGTGCATCGCCACCACTTCGGATAATGCGGTCGATATTATGGCACGATATCGGACGATCCGTTGGATCTACGGCAAGCTTTTTCTCACCGTCAACTATCCGCACTCCGTTGTACATAATTCACGGTGTTACGTACACATATCTAGCGAGTTTCTCTTTGCAGTATGTTTGATAGCCACTGCGGGACTATGGCCGGAGGTGGATGGAGGAGGGTTTCGCACTATACGTACGTCTAGACGAAATTGAATTTAAATATGAATGTTCCGGACAAACGTACGTATAGGGAACATCGCGTACGAGGTAACCATGTAACCAGGGCACTCCGGCATGGTTAGCTATTAAATGCGTGTAGTAAAATATACACGGCCTGTTCTATAGTCCCAAGTACATATTCGCTCATATGCATGTATACTCCTGGTTTCTCCGAAGGTGGGGAACATTTGACGAGATGTATAAAGGACATTGCGCGCTCCAGTGTTCTCCTCCCGTCTTGCATTTTCTGTCTGCAACCACTTTGCAGCCTTCTCGTGGTACGTGCATCGTATAGGATGCAGCGAGCGCTCAAATGGGACACGAGCTTCTGTGGCCAATCCTCACCCTGGTATCTTTTCTCAATTTCCCAGGCTTGCCTTCCACTACTTGTTGTCGTTTTTTTTTACTTTCGTACTTCTGCTCCTGTAGGATTCGGCTTACCGTGTAACTTTGAGTGATAACAAATACGGGATTGCTCGGGCAAAATAGAATTCGTGCAGTACCATCAGCGCCTTGTGTGTATACAGGGTGATTTTTTTTATCTTGAGACTGCTAAATATCTAGAAAAATAAGCCTTATAGGACAAAAATGTCCCAAATAAACCTTCAATAGTTTCCAAGGGGTAATTCAATCCCGAAGAAATGAACCGCCTGCCGCCCCTCCTGGGGTTGGGGCTGGGGGGAACTTTGAAATCTTAAATGGGAACCCCTACTTTTCATTACATATTCAGATTATACATAAAAAAACACGTAACTTTTGGCTGAACTTTTTTTTTAAATTCGGGATAGATGACGCTGGATTCGTAGAGGCGGAACGACACATTGGCCTGCCAGATCGCCAGACCTTACGTCGTCAGATTTTGTTGTTGTTGGGTCTCTTAAAAACTGTCGTTTATCAGCAAGTGCCAACAACTCGTGAAAACACGATTGGACGAATCAGAAATGCTTGCGCAAACATTAAAGCGTACAAACTTTTGAGTTGTGTACAATCATTCGAAGTACGGATCAATAAATGCATCGAAGTTGAAGGTCATCAGTTTGAACACATATTGAATTAAATGGTGAGAGGCAAGGGGACTCACGATAATCAAACACCCCGAATGTGAGAGGCAAGGGGACTCGCAATAATGAAGCACCCCAAAGGGATTACATTTCTGTCAGGTCCACGTTCTTAATCCTGGGTAAAGCTAAGAACGGATACAAAATTATAGTAGATATTTACGATAATTAAAAAAACGTGTTTCCGACAGAAGTTACTTTTCTTCGACGTAGCTCCATTATGCAATAAAACATAGAGGATGTTCCTTGATGAAAAGGAAGTTTGCCCAATCTTCACCGAGTGCAGCGCCATCTATCCCGAATTAAAGAAAAAGTTCAAACAAAAGTTACGTATTTTTTTATGTATAATTCGAATCTGTAATTGAAAAGTAGGGGTTCCCATGTAAGATTTCAAAGTTCCCCCCCGCCCCACCCCCAGGGGGGCGGTCGTCGGTTAATTTATGTACGATTAAATTGCTCTTTGGAAACTATTGAAGGTTTATTTAGTACATTTTTATCGTATAAGTCTTATTTTTCGAGATATTTAGCAGTCTCAAGATAAAAAAATCACCCTGTAGATATATATATATATATATATATATATATATATATATATATATATATATCAGTTTGGATTCAATTTGTTACAACGATCGTGTATTTACAATTTTGCGGTGCCACCCAACTCTTGTAACGCTTCGGGCAATCTTCCGTCATTCGGGCTTGCTCGCTACCTCTTTGTATACCTTCCTTATTCAGAGGATTGCTTATTCGTGCAACTTTGCAATTCGAGAACTTTGTCATTTTTTTCTCTCCCATTGTTGTCCGAACGCGATTGCCCTTTGGCGATGGAACTTCCTGATCCCTTTATCCTCTTTACCGAAGTGATACCTTCAATTGGAGCATGTCGATAAAATACCGTGTCCCTTGTGTGTATTCACGACATATTTGTTTTCACGGGGCTACTTGCGGTAGTTATTTTCAATAACTACTATATTTTGTAAGCAAATGAACAATATGAAGAAAAGGGTATCTTCAATATGAATTTAAACAATTTGATGGTGTTGAAGTTTGCATCGTTGGAGTGCAACGAAAATTCATCTTTACATTTCATTTCTTCATTTTATCGCTATCCGAACCCTTTTTTTTCCAAGTTTGGGTAAAGGAACCCTAATCAAGATCGTAAAAATGATTTCATGATTTTTGTAGCTTTAATGTACCAGCGAGCCAATTGGACAAAACGAAAAAAGAATATTTTCGTTCCATTCCAACGATGCAAACTTCAATACCATACAATCTGCATATTCAACTAGCTTTCCGCCTGCGGCTTCGCTTGCGTATACTTGTGTTGAAACCTTCCAATGAGATGTGCTCCTGAAATTTTTCATTAATGAACATGTAGAATTGTATTGAAGAGCATTCATACTCAGTTCCAAGTAAATCTGACCAGGTATTTCTTTTACCATACAAACTTTCCTACCCCCGTTTCCCCTTAAGAATTGAATTTCCGAAAACGCCGATATTTCATATATCGCGTCTAGGACCATATATACAAAGTTTCAAGTAAATTTCACCCGCCCTTTATTTTCCGTACCACATTTGCCGCCCCCTTACGTTTACGGGTTGAATTTAAAATAACGCTAAAATACGGATTTTATGAATTGTGTTGAAGAGCATTAATACTAAGTTTGCAGTAAATCTTCTGACCAGTTTTGTTCCATACAAACTCTGCCACCCCTTTCTTCTCTTAGGGGTTGAATTTCGAAAAATCCCTCCGTAAATCAACATGCCCTCCAAATTTCACTACCTCCAGTCAGTCAGCCAGGACTCTGCCTTTCATATATACTATAGATCATTCCGAGTGGAAGGATATTCAAGAATTGTGCAGATAATTTAAAAGCAATTTTCTACAACAATTGCGTGGGAATTATGATTACAGTATCGGGTCAATGAACGACAATTATTTCGGAGAAACATAATGTGTGTAAAGTTGTTTTACGTTCGAACGAGCGGGAAAGGAAGCGCGAAAACGATCTGCGCGGGGGAGGGGGGTGGTGGGTTTGGCACAACGGTATTTGCATATTTCTCCAGTGCCAAAGGGCCGATCGAGGAGAGAGATGAGTGGTGTGACGGTAGGGTTTACGGAAATCCCAGAAATTCCCTATCTGGATGCTCCATCGAGTTTTCCCCCAAGCGTGGAAAAATCTTTATATATATATATATAGGCATTTAACGACGGCGTTAGGTACATGTAACGGGCACAGTAGTGTGGGTGGGAGGATAACAGAGTGACGGGTCGATTTTTGCGTTTCACCAAAACGCGTGAAACATCGACGTAACGGCTCGTCCGTATTCTCCTCTCATCTTTCTTCCTCATATTTATCTCTGCCCAATTTTGCTCGCCTCTATCTGTCTCGCTCGTTTTTTTTTTTCGGCCTCGTCATACCGACGCTGCGGTGCATCCGTTATACTCATTGTTCGGTGAATTTTCGGGCTGTCAGCGTGCGAGCGCAGCGAGGGTCTCGATATACCCGCTCGCAGGACCAGCTAGAAGAGAACGACCGGAGAAAAACAAAGGTGTGATACATATTTTTTATAATTTGCATGATGGCACATCGACTGGTTGAAAGAGGGATAGAGGGGCTGACCGGGATGGTTCGGGCATTCAGGGGGCGCATGGCTGACAACGCGATTGATGCTCAACCCGATCAAAACCGACGTGCGATCCGATAGCCGATAATTGATCGTCGTCGCGGGGCGCGTCGGTGTAGAAATGTGCAGCTCTACGATTCCCGCTTGTTGGCCTCTCTGTTCCGGGGCTCCACCATCTACCAACTCCGACTATGCCACCGCCTCTTTCACCGACGTCCACCACCCGTTGAACCCCTGAAAATGCACATCGATCTTGTCCGACTGGATGGTCAACTCGGGGAAAACGGAGCACGGTACATCCAAAAAGGCTAGCCTGGTGACGTTACCCACGTCTTTCCGGCTCGTCGTACTTCAATTTTTTTTTCCGTCGTCAAGGCCCTTTCGCCTTTCATCCCTTTCGAAAACGTGGTGTTGGAGTTTGCATCGTTGGAACGGACCGAAAATGCTTCTTAACTTTGTTATTCCGTTATTTTGATCAATGTCCAAAATATTTGGTCGTTGATGGAAATCTTCTCTTTGCATGTTTTCGGATTGTAGATTTTTAAGGGGAAGGTTACAAAATGTCTGAAGGATTTTGTGTGGCCTGAATCTGCCGAAAAACAAGATTGGGATGCTATTGAAAAATTACCTTCATTACGTTCCAACGGTGCAAACTTCAATTAAAACGGAGAAGGAACGAGCGCTGATTGAGTGAAGACACTTATTTTTGGCCGAAATAGGAAAAAAAATTGACCTCCAGATACTTTTTTTAACAGTTTCGTTTCGATGTATTTTTACCCCCTGAACACGAATTCGCCATTAGATTCGCCCTCAACCCTTTATTGGTATGACAAATCGTCGGAAACCTATCGGGACCGGTGTGTCGCGTTTTCACGGCTCCCTTTCAGTTTTCGTAAAAAACTCGGTGATATTTGCAATCGGCAGAAAATTACCGTTTAAATAGAATCTTGAAATGAATTAAAATTCGATGAAAAAAATTTCTCGATCTTTTTGGCTACTTTTTTCGAATCGCCAAAATTGCGAAATTTCTAATAATCGTATCGCGAAGAGGGATAAAATGGCAAAAACCGATCGTCCGACTGTGAAATTTTGGCGAAATTGAAAAATGAAGTCTATGAATCGCACAGCATTTCAAAGAGGAAACGATTACGAATAGAATAAGCACAAAGCGGGGTTCCTAATCCAAACCGAAAATAACTTGTCGACGATTCAGTGAAGCCACTCATTATTGGCAGAGATGGGGAAAAATCGGGATTTTAATATATTTTTCTAATTTTATATCGATGATTTTTCCCCCTAAACACGAAGGCACCATTTTTTTTTCTACAAAACCCAAAATTTTCAACAAAAAATCCTCGAAAATGTATGTGGTTAAGTAATGTGGTTGTTACCCCCTTAAGCTTGCTATCCGGCAAAAATTCATAAATACGTATACGTTGATTTGGTTCCCCCTTCAACGTGTTACCTGTTACGTTCAATTTGAAGCACTGCTTCTAAATGTGAGGTGAAAGAAAGTAACGTAAAGGGGTGGTTCAGCCCGTAATTTTTGTTTTTTTTTTCGATGTACCCACAGTCGATTTCTGATTGTTCGGCACCAGAAGAATTTTCGTTTCTGTTCTAATGAAATCGGACTACTGCTTGCGGGTGAAACTGCAAAATCCGCCCTTTACATGCCTCACGCTAAGGGATGGTTTCACCTCTTAAAACCGTTTTTCTGCCGATAAAAAGAAATACGCATCTACTAGTCCTTTATGCTTTACCATATTCATGAGTTTCAACAAGATCAAAGGTGTACACCAACGTGATTTTTCCTGTTAGTTTAGTTTGGTTCTAAATGGTATGAATGCTATTGCTGTCTCAGCAATCAATTTTTTTCACGTCATCATCAACGTCGGAATCTACGACGCTATTCTGAACATTCATTCAGTTATTCCATAAAGGAGGAACGTTCTCAATCGGTTTTCTTTCCAATTTCCAATATTATTACGCTTTCAAAGGTGAATCCAGTCGAATTGAATAGACCCGGTATCGCTTGAGTTATGACTAAGTGCGATAATATCAAGGAGGTTTCAAGCGCGAAATCCGTTTCGAATCAGGCCATTCTCGCTAAGCCAGATTCTCGTTTTTTCCCATCACTGCTGCGAATGACTCCGAGAGCTACGGTATATCCTCTGCACTTATATATTTGCTGATATTACACTGAAAATGATCTCGAAATGGCTGCCCCGTTTTATCGAGCGTAAGAAAAACTTGAAGGCTCCTTCGCGATCGGCTTCTTAAAGGGAACGCGTTCAGGGGGGCTGGAACTTTTCTCTCTGTGTCTCGAGGACCAAGATCGCAGATTCACTTTTTCGCTCCTTCCAAGGCTGATACTTCCGGCAATCCCCCCTTCTGGATCTTTTTATTCGTTCGCCCATATAGCGAACTTTCTCCTTGGAGCTTCCGATCTTCTTGTTTACCGCTTTATCCAGCCCGCTTTATCATCCGATTTACTGCCACGTTCTTCCATCGTATATACACTTCACGAAAAATCTTGTGCTCTCATATACCAACAAAAAAAACACACGAAACTTTTCCACAATTCGCTCGTTATTCGAGTGACGTCCATAAAAAAAAGAGAGAACGATCACAAAAAACGGCAAAAAGAAAACGCGTTCACTCTCTGCCAAACGTAATTCCTGTTTTCTCCTTCTCTCTATGCTACATCGTTATCTAACCCGTCGTCATTCGTAATACAACAGTGATAGTTTATGAACGGCTTCCATACACGTATATGCACGCCAGCAGCAATTCGTCATATCCTTTATCGATTTATTATTTATCGACAGCGTTATATTGTATGGGCAATAATTGAAGAACCGATAAATCATGCATCCCTTGCGTCTATCTGTATAGCAGTTCTCGGTCGTAATTTATTATTAATGGAGAACTCGACTGGAGACACAGACAGTTACTGCCACAGAGAAGCAAACCGGAGAGTAAGAGAAAGGACAGAGATGAGAGAGAGAGAGAGAGAAAGAGAGAGAGAGAGAGGGAGAGGGAGAGGGAGAGAGAGAGAGAGAAATATGCCTTAGTTACAAACTTTCGGGCAAATATGGATAATAGTCAAGATAGACAATGTTAAAACGAATTCGCGATAACAAGTAAATTGAAAACGAAACATAATGAAGCATGAGCAAAATAAAACTATAATGAGCTAGAAAAAATAATAACCGTGAGAAAATAGACTACGATAAACCTAGGAAACTTACTGACTAGTCTAGCAAATGATGCAATCATACAGGCAAAATCATACAAAATCATACAAAAGCAAGAAGAAAAACTGATGACCTTAAGTCAAACTGTCGTACCAGCAAAATATACAAGCCAGTTAACAACGCGTGGTTATACAGCAAAATCATACAAAATCATACAAAGTCATACAGAATCATACAAAATCGTACAAAATCATACAAAATCATACAAAATCATACAAAGTGAAACCATACAACGCAGAATCAAAATCAAACATAGTCGAATCGAGAGAGAGAGAGAGAGAGAGAGAGAGAGAGAGAGAGAGAGAGAGAGAGAGAGAGAGAGAGAGGGAGGGAACTGGCATTCTGCGCCTGAATAGTATCCTCGAACCTCTACTTTGGCAGAACAAACGTCTGCAGCAGAATTTCCCAAGCTGTTTAAACGCTCGTCTCGACGTCGTCTCCCTTGTGAAGAGCACACAGTGTCTTTCTTTGTCCTCCCCGCCTGCATACTCTTCCTCTTCCCCTCAGCCTGTGTGCAACATACACGAGTCGCACAGTGAAATTCTGTAATTCTCTTTACTCCCATCTCGCGGAGCCGGTGTGTCGGCTGTGTGGATTGCTCTTTCTCTCTTGCTTCCTCCCACATTTGCCTGCTTCTTTCACTTGCTCATGTTTTCACCATCCGCTGGGACGACGTTGACGATTAATGCGTTCACGAGGAAACTCCGTAACGGCACGTAAGGCTAGCCCATGAATCAAAGTTACCGCAAAGTATAGAGAGAATAATCGTGTTGCGGATAGCTTCTCTTCGCTGTGGGCCTCTAGCTTGTCTTGTCGCTGCATCTCCCAATGCTTCGCTCGAATATCCACATCGTTGATGAAACAATTATGTGACGATGTTCCGATAATCTGCGGCGTTCTTAATTTCCCCGCGTTATTCGATTGAGTCGTCCTAATTGCAGTTGCTCGGAAACTGTCGCCTGCTTTCGTACTGTTCCCGCCCTTTTTATTTGTTAATTCGCGGTATCGCAAAATCGACATCCGGCGGAAAGTAATCAACGTTTACGTGGGATCAGCGATAGAGACGATCGTTGCGCGAATCGGTTGCACAATGTTCCAACGGGCACTCGGGAAGGGAGAAACGGAGTTCATCGAACTTTCGCAGAGATTTTCTGGCCTGCAGCGAGTGAAAGCGCGACACGATTCTCTAGTGTACATTGGCCAACGCACTCGGCCACGTTCTTTGCACACATTCGAAACTTTTGTACCGTGCTACTGTACCACTAAATTTTTTCTTCAATTTATGTTTCCCGCCATACTGTGTACGAAAACACGTTCGGCACCATGTGATCGCAGTCAAAATTTATTGACACGCAACCGTGGACGCATCCTCGCCCCAACGTAATCATATATTTACGTTTTTTCCCCGATGCTTATATGTGTATACGTATGTAAGAGATCGTACGCGTGTGTTTGGTTGGGATTCGACATTTAGTGTTTCTTTGTCGCACACTGGGCACGCCCCTCGCGCATGAGTGAATCCACAGACATATGATGGGGGAAAATGTGGAAATCTCCTTCTGTACATATATTACGAACATATATTGTCAGCAAACCAACCTATTCAGATTAATGGCGACGTGTTCGCACGCTCTCCGGGAACATCGATAAATATCGAAGTGGCGCGGCGGGATGGGAAATTGGGGGAAGAGGGGTGGTGGCGGTGGTGGTCGATACAATGATATAATCGTGCCACAGAGAGTTCGAACGATACTTCAATGTATCCAGTATTACGGGAGAGGCGCGAGAGCGATTGGGGGTTCTCTCGCTAAATCGAAATTGAACACCCTCTTTCGCTCGCGGCAGCAATTAATCGGCGTCGGAATTCGAACTATACGGCCTGTGTGTACATTCGTACGTGTGGGTGTGGATAGATAGGTATGTAAAGTCCCGCACATGTCGTCATTGCGCAGACGCATGGAAACAAAGCAAAAAATACAACGTAAAAGTAGTCGCAATAATTCTCCGCAAACAGAAATATAACCGTGAAAACAGAAGCTTCGTAATTCATAGACAAATGCTAGCTCACAGACTGAAAAGTTGAAATGTCATCTCGTAGAGAGAAAAAGAGACATACCGATTCGTAGGAGTCCACGGAAGGCTTCAGAATCAACGGAAATAATAAGACGAAGAAAAGTCCGGTGTCCATTTGCTTTTAGCTTTAGTTGACTGCACCGCCACCGGTGCAGCCCGTGAGAGTAAGAAACGTCGCAATGTCAAGATAGGCGACCAAAGAGGGACAGAAAGAGAGACGGTATGGGGGACTGTTATCTGAGTAAATGCCCTCTGTGTGGCACTCGTCGGCCATTGTCGCGACGGAACTTTTCGCGTTTCCGGCATACGTGCTCGTTGAATTTTCCGAGTTCCCAGCTGAAACGCTCCAGTGCGCTCCTCTGGCTGGTGAATCGGCCCTGATCCATTGGGACTAGGATCACATGCACGCGCGGCACCAGCAAGTAAGAGAAAGATAACCTCGAGCTACGTTGCTTCTTTAACAGAGAGCTCTTTTGACTCCCACATAGGGTGGAGGCGCGCGTGAGTGTCATAAACGAAGTTAACCCCTTTCTCTCTTCCCTCAACTTCGGCTTTCTTCTCATTCGCAACCTCCGCAGGCTCCCCATCTCTTTTTCACTTCCTCGGATCTCCATCGCCACTCCCGCACTGCCGGATTTCTCTGCAGCTTTGCATTCATCTAATTTTCCAGCCCATCCTCTTTGTTTTGGATTACGGGGAGGAACCGACCAAGTCCTAATGAAGGCACGCGCGCACACCCGGTCTTACTAAGGTTTCCGTTCCGCTCCTGCCACTGTTGGTATATGCCTTTGTCGTTGTCGTCATCATCCTATCCAGTGGTGCAGAGCATGGACTGAGTCGTATACATCCAAGACCAGTCGTCGCTACACCAGCAGCCAGACATAGTTTAATTAAGCAAACGTGACGGTGTACGTTCGTATACTCGTATTCGCATATACTCATTCGGAATGTACAGCCAACTGTACGATGGGTGCGACGCGCACACCGATGCGTAAACGTGCCCCGCTCCGACAAACTCCGGTATAACTGCACGTAGCCACTGCAGCATCCCATGTTTTTGTTCGTCCCTTACCTTCACACTGCTGCACATCCATTCATCCAAATACTAAATGCGAAGAGACTATCCGCATCGAGAGAATGATGTATAGCTATGGACAGTAGTCTAACTTACGGAATCAACGCTGAAACTGCCCCGAACATAAGCTGGTCAGCAACCGATCTTTGCCCACAGGATCCACCGCGTTCCATCATTTATCTGGACGCTCTCACATCCCGGCTCTTCGTATTATAATAATATGAGAGTAGCTGGCAAACACTGTCTACTGTCAGGGATGGAGACGGAGAGAGAGCTTTGTCGTTCAACCTTCACTTAGTCGGCGTCTTTGATGACTGAAAGTTGTTAGATTCCCGGATGATGTCAGCGCAAAGGGTATCCATTCCCTGATTATGTTTTGACGGCAACAAGGATAACAAGTTTGATAAATACATCCTCTCGGGTTTTTGTTGCACTATCTTCGCGGTTGTGACTACTTCACTTATACCAATTCTACTTTCAAGCCAGCCCAACCGTATGCTATATATCATATAGTCCAGCGGTATGATGTAGCAGTGATGATAGCTTTCGGTTTCCATAGATCAACAGAAACGGAGGCAGAGACAGCTCATTCCTTCTTCTGTTACGGTTCTTTTTTCTCCCTAAAACTCTCTCTCTCTCTCTCTCTCTCTCTCTCTCTCTCTCTATTTATCTATCTATCTATCTATCTATCTATCCTTGTTACACCCTATTTTCCGCTCGATCACCTTCGGTATGATCATTCGTGTTGAGTAGATGAAAGGCTTCTCATCTGCAAATCAAGATGGGTTCGATGATATACATGTAACGCAACGCGTGTTTGTCACTCCATACTTCTGTAGCCTACCGCAGTTAATTGGGTTAGCCAAAATCCCTAGAGATTCTCCATTGAAGAGGCAAGAAGTCAGAGTACGCTAGGGACGAGAAGCTATTGCGGTAAAACGCAGTATTTGGAGCGAAGGGTCCTTTCGGAGGCTCCGTGTAAACGAACACTGGAACTCGAATCTCCATTGGATCACTAGTAGGAGGGCTTCCACGGTACAGAGACCAAGCTTGTAGGACTTGGATCCACCAGCTTGCTTTCTACGTCTACTTCACAGTGCTCTTCGAAAATCTCTATAGGATACCCCTGTCGCGCTTTTACTCCGGATGCTTGGATGGCATCTTGAAGAAGAGTAGAGATAGGGAGAGAGCGGGAGAGAAAGAGAGAAGACGACACGATGTCCGATGGGACATACACGTTGTGCGAAGATCGAGAAATCGAGTTTATATTTATACGCTCGTCACGTACTCGGGGGGCAGCGCGTGAGCCATAGAGTACACATACACCGTCGCTTCTGCTCCCGTTCTGTAGGTACACGTCGAGAATGCAAGCATCGGCAACATGCACGTTCACGATTTACTTTTCTCTCCTACTTTGGCCCCCAAACACTTGTATTCCTACAGGCTTTGATCTCATTTGTGAAAGGCTCTACCGCACTCTTTTGCTGTCTTTGTAACCATTTTCCAGGAAAACTTATGCCGCGAACTCATCGCCTCCATATAATGTCTAGTATTCCGAGATCAAGCTGAATCAGACTTGTCTTGTCGTCTTAACATCTACGATATTCGCTTTTCTATTCGTTCTTCTCTACCCTTCCTCATTTCCACCTTTGCATCTTCATAATTCTCGTGTTTCAACAAACTTTTATTTCTCCCGGATTTCCCGACTTGCCTACTTCTCATTTCGTAGTCCATAGTGGTCGCGGAGTTATCACTGCCTTCCTATATGTAAGAAGATACAAAGTACTTATTTTAGGTCAGGACGGTTTGAATAACGTTGGACAGTAGTTCTGGTATTATTTGGTATGTATTTCGTAGCGGCACGACCGACATCTTCGCGTGATTGATCAAGGCTGGCTTGTCCAGCCGCGATGTACTTTCATATAGATTGGTCATAAACAGTTCTAGAACATTGTATAGCATGATATGTAACGTTGGTTATACGTTAGGAATAACATATCTCATATATACTTATAATCTATCGGTATTGATTCATACGAATAGCCCTTACCCTGTTGTAGAACAGTTTCCTTTCATTGCAGACTATAATGCCCCTTTGCTGCGATATGCCGCAAGGCAAGACCGCGGAGGTTTCTTAGTGAAGTTGGAAACATTAGACCGCGAGTTGAAAGGTAACGACGAACACGGGTTCTATCACCGCTAAGCCCTCTGGTGGCCTCGTTTACCATTATCACCATCGTCACCCTGCTTCTATTCATTTCCGCCTGATATACGGAAAGTGCGAATGGAAGACGGCTGTGACGCTGTGTCTCGATTATAACATGTACCGTCGTTACTTAAAGTCACCTTTGCTCGCTCCATCCTCCATGTCTTAATCTGCTTGAGAATCTCGCAAGGGTTCTGTCAACTTGTACCACGATACGTATATATACGTCTTGTTACAGCGTTATGCTCATTATACATATCACACTTACCTAGACAGGTTGTCTCGGGAATATTCACATTCAAGCAACCCGAGGGACTGACTCTAAATCCTGCAGTCTGGTATGTCATAGAAGGGAATCCTCGAGAACCCAGTATTTCGCTGTTATACTCTGCCGGGTGTAGTAGACCTGCCATGCTGTTTGTCTCCCTTCCTGTCTGTCGATCTCTCTCTCTTTCTCTCTCTCTCTCTCTCTCTCTCTCTCTCTCTTAGTTATAGCCCACTGTACCAAGAAGTACGAGAGGCCTACTAAGATCTCTGCAGCAAGAGAAGTACGACCTGTGTCGCCATCGTAATGCCGTTGCCAGAGCATACGCAACTCATACTTCCTAACCTATCTACGTCAGAGTTTAAGCCCCGTTTTGACTGAACCCGGTTCTTGCTCGCAATTTCTCTTGACAGCGTACACAGACTGCCTTGAAAGTTGCGACTGAAATAACCTCTAATATCCGTCACTCCCTTCATGATTATATCGCCCGACATCAATAGCTCGACTATACGTTGATGACGTCTTCCTTGAATAGCCGTACCTTTCAAGCTTTATCCATTTCTGGGAATGCGGTGCACGCTCAAAAGCCAAAATACCTTCACTTGCACATTCGTCCGTGGTGTATTGGCTATACGGATCAAAATGACTAAATCCCAATCAGTCGAACTGTATGCTCCCAGGTAGGAAATCAAAAGGCTGACGATGGAAACAAGCTTGTGCGAGCCTTGTTTCACCGAGCCTGAGTGAGACAGGCCTGTGCCAGGCTTTATTGCATCGTTTGGAGCAGCCTGGAACCAAGACTGGCTGCTTAGCCTAAACTCAGGGTTATTTCAAGCTTTATTCAGCCGGTGAATTTTAAGCCTAAAAAATCAAGGCTGGATGCAGGCTTGTTTCAGGTTGTGATAAAATAAAATAAGTTTAAAATAATATTTTTTCTGTACTTTTATGAAAAAAAATTAGCAATAAATGCGAGAATATATTGAAATTGTGTATCTGCAAAAAAAATACACTACTGACATTTTACTTCATCCTCTATCTTAATTTTCTAGATCAATTTGACGCAATAAACATCGACATTTTTCCACCCGAAAAAATGAACTTTTTTCGAATTCTCATGAATTCAGTAAGAAACGAAACAGCCATGAAATAAATATTACAGTGTTATGCACACAAAGCGAAGTTGTGTTGCACTATAGTGACGCTCTTATTGAATGTGAAATATTTTCGACAAAGTATTGATTTGAACCGAGAAAAAGAGAGTCAGTTTGATGCGATAACAATCGAAATTTTTCACTCGAATGTACGATCTTTTTTGTTTAGATATTTTTACGAATTAGATATAAAATGAAAAAATCATGAAATTGGAATTAATTATGCATACAATGTTATGAACGCACAGCAAGATCATGCAGCACTAGTTACAAACTTCTTTAATGTGAAACATTGACAAGTATGTGATCGTTTCGAGTTGATAAAATATATAGATGATAAAATGTATAGATAAAATAAAATTAAAAAATGGAATAGATCACATTAATTACAAATTTATTAAATGTACCCCATTGTAGAATATAGAAAACCAAAAACAGGCCTCATATAGCCTCGAGAAGAGTTTGGGATAAGCCTGCCCCAGGTAGGAATTGACGATCAACAAAGGGCTCGCCAAGCTCTAAAACAAGGCTCACATTTTTTAATTCAGGCTGAGAACCAGCCTGATTTCAGGCCTAGCTAAACCCCTGAATGATAACGCGGTTTCAGGCTCTTGCACATAGGCTTAAACAAGGGTTGGTAGAAAAGACTGTACTAAGCCTGCAACGACGAAACAACAAGCCTTGTTTAAGGCCTTGTTTAAGGCCTTAAACGAGGCTCGTTTCAAGCCTTGTTGTTTCGTCGTTTCAGGCTTAGTACAGGCTTTTCTACCAACCCTTGTTCAAGCCTGTGTGCAAGAGCCTGAAACCACGTTATCATTCAGAGGTTCGGCTAGGCCTGAAATCAGGCTGGTGCTCAGCCTGAATTGAAAAATGTGAGCCTTGTTTCAGAGCTTGGCGAGCCCTTTTTTTATCGTCAATTCCTACCTGGGCTGGCACGATCTAATGAATACACGTTTGTCGGGTCGTGCACGCATATATTCATGACGGTAATGGTATATTGGTTTGACGTGGATGGCTGAACCCGGTACACGCCGTCGCTAGTGAAGCATAATACCGTTTGATGACGCCATTAAGCTCGAGTCGGCTTATTGTTTCTCGTAAATGGTTCGCGGACGTGCGTTTCGATTCCATCGTCAATGGCGACACACCATGTCGACTGTGCTGGATGCACTCAGGGGCTTCGTCCACCATCCACTCCTCAGAGTGCGCGTGTATATGTGCCGTTGTGGACTGCTGAATGTCACGCGCACGTGTTCCGCTAGGTATTCCGCAGACACGACTCGAACTTACTTTTCCACACAAACCATCTCGCCCTGTCTTCACCGTTGTCCGCGTACACGTAGAGCACCAGATATAGCCCCGGCTATATGACGTGTTCTTGTGTTCTCTGATCTCGTGTATTATACACGCGACATAAACTTGTACTTCTCCAAGTTACGAGACCTATGTGCAATAAAGTGCACGGTACGAGCGAGAAATTAAATACGAGTAATGGCGCGTATTTCGAGGTTCAACGAGGTTACGGCACTCCCGTCGAATATTGCTGAATTCTTCCTCCCTCCGTTCGGTAATGTTGAACGTACAGTTCGATAACGCTGCGGGCAGAGATGCTCTGTTTTGAGATATATCTGTTTGCGTAAGAACTCTGGCCCAGAAAGATGGGCAGCTTCGACGGTGAGAAAAATTGTTGATAAAGTTTCGCTCCTTACCGATATCCTTCTTATTTCGACATGGGCACTAATAGCATCATGAGACCGACTTTATCAGCCACGAACTGATAATGGACAATACGCAATGGGACCAAGATAAGCGGGCACGCCACGAAGGGACTATTGTAAAAGAAATCGATCGTGAAAAAAAAACGCGAGATTGCCTGCGCCACCAGCGAACTGATGTCCCACTAAAGAACCAAGCGATATTCTTTCCCTGCCTCACTTGGACCCTCTTCGAGCACCTTAGGTTCATCGATTCAGCCCCTCCTATCCCAGGTGAATCGTTACTCGCAACTTGTCGATTTCCGAGTCAAAGACGCCCCTGGAAAATAGGATGAAGACTAGATGGCGGAAAGAGGGAAAGGTGGCGGATAAGAGAAAGCGGGGGGGAGGGGGGGGGTGAATGGAATTCGTCGATAAACGAACTCGACATCCGCTGGCACTCTTGGCAAGCAAGGGTTAGTGTGGCGGAATGAAGGAAGGAAATAGGAAGGGGTAACGGGTGAGTCGAAGGGGCAGAGAGCCGCAGAAGGAGGGAACGTGGAGGATGAGGAAAAGCGCCGGAAGAACGATACGATCCCACGGGGTTATCGACGCGATCACGGGCCATTAGGCGCGTGAATACTCCCGACCCGCTCGTACCCCGTTCATTCTTCGTCCGCCCCCTTCCCCGCGTTCTTGCGGTCGACTCTCCTTCAACTGCCACCACTGGCCCCTGATAAATACCATTGAAATATGGCAGACCTATCACGGAGCTCTGTTACGCCGATCTAAAATTATTCCCGCTAAAAAATATGCGGCTTTTTCCTACCTCAAGAGTGGCATCGTCTTCGATCAGCGTCGTGCCGCAAGCACGTCGACCCCATTTCACCAAGGGACCAGTTTTCCATTCGCCCTTGTCATCAATTGCCAGGATAGGCATGTAGCGTAAGTTGACGCAGAATTGCTCGGAAACGAAAGCAATCGAATGCGTGATGGTCCACCAATGAGAAATCGAAGGATTGTTTTAATTTGTGTCGGGTGCACGGCCTAGCAGGAGTTTTTTAATTGCGTCATTGGAACAAATATCTCATGTACATTATCTGGATTATTTACTGATACGCCTTAGAGACGTGGTACGAAAGCCGATTTACAGGTACAGATCGCTAGCACAAGATTCCTCGAAGCTGGTAGATTTCCAACGTGGAATAGGAAGGAGGGTTGCCGGTCTGAGGTCTTCGGGTGCATAGCAACAGAAGCATAGGTACAGAAATTGAAAAAGAGTAAGCCAGCAGACTTAAAGAAAATAGTAGTTAGTGGAAATGGCTGCACATCTCTCGCTCGAGCGTTTGGTTTTCGATTGACGTTTATAGCAGAGTCGTATGAATCTCTGGGTGGTAGCTAAACCGTCGCGCGAACCAAAGAGGACGTTCCTCCAACTCCGACTTCCTCATTTGCGCCACGCTGCAAATTCCACGGAGCTAAGAGACCAAAGACAATTTGTAAAGGTTCGCCCGTGTCGCTTTCTCACCGCTTCACATCTCTCTGGGGCCATCCCTTTGCTACAAGTTCTTCCTCCGCACTCGCGTTCGCTCACCTTTCTTTCACTCGCAACAAACCTCATAGCCGGTTCCTCATTCTTGCAAATCTGCTCCCTTTCCCCTCTGCCGTTTCTCTGAGTTTCGCTCATTCCATCTCGTTATACATTCTTAAGAGAATACAGAAGCCCGTGACTCTCTCCCTTCCGCTTTTCCGTCGGTCGCCTGAATGCCCTCTGAAAGTCAGAGAGTGCTTTTGGCTCTTCCTTTCCTCCAACGCGAACTTAACGAGGAATTTGAATCCGTGGATGAATGGTGTGACTATATACGTACAATGATCATTGGACCGTACTTTGGCGTTCTCGGCGATGGAGAACGAGGGATCTTTGTATAAAACATAGACGAGATACACCTCGTTTATTCGTTTGACGATTCATACTCCATAACGGGATCAAACAACTCTTTGCAAAGCATTCTACGTTTTCTCCGTTTTCTCCCCTAACATCATGTTACTTCCAATCGCGATAGACATGTGTGGAGGCAATTGTTTGCTCCTCTCAATTCTCTTTGAACATAGAACGGGGTATGTATAGGTAAATGTTGATCGAAATGTATTCATGTATTGGACATCGATTGCAGTGCTCTTATCTTCCAAGGAAATACTTTAGGAGGGAAAGGTTTTTGAAAAATATTCTTTACGAGCGTTGTCGGCTAGTCGCAATTGTGAAACGCGTTGACGAATTGGAAAAGTCACAATTTATGCTCGACGTGCCTTAAGCCACCACGAGTACGACCGAAGATGTGATACTCGTTTTGGTGGCATATGCAACCTGGAGGGACCAAGACCTGGATCGGGCCTTTCTGTATTTATACGATCAGAGCAACGGCGTTGATGTTCGAGTAGTACAGGAGTACTCGGATCGTATCGTGAAATGGGGTGGAATGTGGAGACGAGAAATTGCCGAGGTTTATCGTCCGTCACGATATTGAGGCCTCGAGCGATTTGCCTCTCTGCACTTCTCCACGATAGGAGTCGAGTGCATTTATAACGCATTGGGTGGGACTGTGAACGAAGAAGACAAGCTTCCTCGAAAAGCCTCTTGTGCACGTGCGAGGAGATATACACAATTAGGTTGAATGCATGAATATGATGGTGACCACTGTACGTGTAACTCTACCGCAAGAAAATAAATAAAGATCCTGGGTCTGAATTGAAGGATATCTTCCTTCTCTCCATCTCAGATTGATACAAATTTCGCAACACTTTGAGCGAGTCCACTTGTTTAGCAAAGTACATCGTTTACGAGCAACCACTAATCGCGTACTTACATTTGTATGATTGCAGGAGAGCTCACCTCAGGAACTGCCTCGAAAAGCTGAAAGTGCTCGTACCACTCGGGCCGGAAACTTCGAGGCACACGACTCTCGGTCTCCTGACCAAGGCCAAGCGTTTTATCAAGGTAAATCCAGCCCCATGATTTTAATGAGCAATCGCTCAGTCGTTATCAAATCCTGCGGGAAAAAAACATCAGCAGTGAAAAAAGAAACGCGAGCAGACATAACTTGCGGAGCCAATTTGTTACAATTGTGATGAGTCGAATGAGCGAGGCATGATACAATTGCGGAACTAAACAAATATACTGCGACTTTGTAGGACGATATGAATTTGTGGACGAGGTTTATGATATTCACAACGGAATAATCTTGGAAACGTTTTTGACGAGGAGTTCAATGGGCCTCGTCTATTTGGCTCGATTATGCTGAACGAGAAGTGTGAGATTGAAGTTTGCATCGTTGGAATTCAATGAAGATCAATATCTCTGCATTGCTCAAATTTTTTTTGCTGATTGGAGACACCTGTTTGATGATGTACAATATAAAGCTGCTGAAAAAATTCTCATCATAATAAAATAGTACAGTCGTGCTGTATATTGGAATCGGAAAAAACTAGAAGAAGGCTAGTTTTTCGACAGGTGATTTTGTAGGTGCCGCGGGTGCTAAATCCAACTTTGCCTAAAAATCGGGGTGTATGTTTTTTTTAAGGGCATAGGGTGGATTTATGTCGAAGATCAACCCCTACGAGTTCGGCGCCGGGAGACAAAATGTTCAGAAAAATCCGGGCTTTATTTTTGTCCACAGCGCCGAAGTCGTGGAAGTTGATTTTTGGGGTGAAAAAGTGGGGTGAAATTTTGAAAAATTAGTTTTAATTCGATAACTCTTTAGGAAAAACTCATACAATTTTTGTTCAAATGGGAACGTTGTAGCCTTTGAAAAGATGCATCGATCGAGTATTTGATCATCCCTCTCCGATAATATCTTCACCACCGAAAAAATGGTTTAAATATTTAAAAAAATTGTTTATTGTGAAACTCAAAAACAATCGATCTTTCGGGGATGGCTTTAATGTACGAAATGTAGGGAATAATTTTCTCTATATTTTCGGTCCTATGGACCACCCTTGAGTTTTGCTTTTTCCAAGCCCTCTCAGGGGTTGAAAATTCAAAATGAAATTCTGAGAAAACGGGTGACCGAAAAAAAAGAGATAAGAGTTTGGCGGTGTGGACAAAAATGTAGCTGAGGGTTCAAGCGCCAAATTATTCCACGGCGGTGAATTCGTGCGGTCAATAGTTTTCCCAGAATTTTTTTATTTATTTTCAACCCCTGGGAGGGGTTGGAAAAAGCAAAATTCAAGGGTGGTCCATAGGACCGAAAATATAGAGAAAATTATTCTCTACATTTCGGACTTTTAAACCATACCCGAAAAATCGATTGTTTTTGAGTTATTCAATAAACAATTTTTCTTTGTATTTCAACCATTTTTTGGGCGTGAAGACATTATTGGAGAGTAATGATCAAATACTCGATCGACGCGTCTTTTCAAAGGCTACAATGTTCCCGTTTGAACAAAAATTGCACGATCTTATCTTAAGAAGTTATTGAATTAAAACTGATTTTTCAAAATTTCACCCTACTTTTTTACCCCCAAAATAAACTTACACGACTTCGGCGCTGTGGACAAAACTAAAGCCCGGATTTTTCTGAACATTTTGTCTCACGGCGCCGACCTAGTAGAAGTTGTAGTTTGCCATCAATCCGCCCCCATCCCCCTTAATCTCCTAAAAAAGAACCCTGCACCCCGATTCAAAGGCAAACTTGGTTTTAGCACCCGTGACACCCACATCTGTCTGTGAAACCTGTCAAAAAACTGGCCTTCTAATTTTTTCCGATTTCGGGGTTTTTCAGCGAAGCCAACACTGTACTAAAAGTAAGGCAATGAGAACATAAAAAAGAAGTTTCGTTGCCTTTCGGCGATGCAAACTTCAACATCATCAAGGAGTTCCGTTTACACGCCTTTTTGCCGTAAAGTCTCCATTGTTTCATCCAAAATACTGTTAGTCCCCTTGGTATAAGAGAATACGCAAGTGATGCCATTCGCTGCAGGCAGAGAGAAGAAAAGCTGAACATAAAAATCGGTTAACAAAGAAAATCCAAGCCTCGCTCCCTCTTTTGCCTATTCTAGCACATTCAGACCGCGTATGAGGCTGTATATCGTGCCGGAAGAGGAAGAAGTTGGAGGTAGATCGGCGCGAAGAGACCCCGAAGCTGCAGCCCGGTCGCTTGAATATTTCATGTCGTTTCGGCGAACACACGAAATCCTCTCGTGGTTTATTCCTTATATATAGACACTATAGTTATTACAGTACTTGTACATAGATATACCGACACGGTAATACGATGATGATGATACCGCGGAATGCATCTTCTCGCCTCGAGACTCGAAGCGGTAGGGAGGAAGAATAGATAAGAGAGAAGGAGACAGATAGCGAAAAGGAGGAAGAGTGAAGGCATCCGCGCGAAGAGGTCTGACAGAGGTGGCAGTGAGGTGAACCAGGCCGTACATCTCTATGTACATCCACGAGTAGCGCGACGAGTTCGGCGGTTTTGAGAATCGTTGGAAAACCCTTGACGGATAATTAACGACAAAAATGGCGGAAAAGATGTCCCTTCGTGGCAGAAATCTAAATGCGAAGCGAAAATCTCGCGCGTACATAACACGGATGATAAGACACTACGTCGACTTGGAAGTTTCGGGATTGGAGCAGCCAAATGAAAGATTACCATCCGTGTTTCCGCACGTCGTCCGAAGAAAGCGAGCGGGATGGTGGAAGGCGACGAAGTGAGTCAACCGGAAGGAGAAACGGGGCAAAAGTAACCCCCTTCTCGAACCCTCAGAGCCTCATGCATTTCGTGCGCAGGGTCATACCGTTGCGCTACTTCAGAATATGATAGGGGCAAGCCAATGTGAGAGAGAATCCTGCTGGGGGGCATACTTATTTCGCAGAAACTTCGTAGTTGAATATACCACATATTTCTGTATGACACACATCCTTAGCTCTAGCCAACGCTCAAAGTCTTACTCTCTGTATAACCTTTTCCATCTTCAATCCTTTTCGTGTAGATTTAATCCACTCTCTCTCTCTCTCCCCGCCGTCGTTACTTTGCTTTTCCACTTATTCTCTTTCACGGCGACACGGTCCTGTCCTCTATTTTATCCATCCACATTCGAAAATCTTACGCTATCTTCGCTGTGACCTAACAAGTTTGGAGACGTTTTACTGCGCATTGGACGCGTACTGTACTCCACCTATGTGTGCAGACACGCGTATAGCCATCTACATGTTTATCTCGACTCTCGTTGCTCCGACAGAATGCTTTCCGGGTCGTAATCCAATTCACCACGCCACTCTCTGATGTCATTGTGCTCGGACCATTTTCACCAACAGAGAATTTTTGAACGTCAAGTAGAATAATACCTAGACTCAGCTATTGCGAATTTATGTGACAAAAGTAGTCAGCTGTTTTTCAAATGTACAGTTCGAGGGATGAATATTATTGTGGAGGGTGCAACCTGACTGTCTCCTTGCCGACACAGGCACACGAGACAATTATACCTAGCTGTAATTGCGAGTCGAACAGGTACGTGTTTGTTTGAGTTTGCAGAGTTTCCTGTTTTTCGAGAACTGACATATTAGCTGTTAGGTACTTATCTACGTGGGAAGTTTCAAAGCTTTGGTGGAGCGTCGCATGAGAGGCTGCCTGGGTGAAGCACATATAATAAAACAAAATGCTAAACACACACAATAGCCGATAGGCACTTAGGCACACAAACATTTCCAAACCTATATAAAAGTAAAGGTCTAGCTATTTGTTGTATTACTTGAAATATCGCGTATCCTCAAAAAATCGTACAATCTAGTATACCCGTATGCTTTCTAATCCTTATAATTACAAAATTCATTTGGAGCCGGGAAAATACGTTGATTTGTCTGGCGACCAGATGGTTTATTATCGGAAAGGATCCACGAGTCTTTCTGCCAGTCGCACCAACGAAGGGTTAATAGTGGTCAGTTTTCTCGCCAACATTTTATTGCGGTTCTTTTTTCTCGCAAGGGGTTCTTCCGCTAGCAGATGCAGACCCACGTATCGCGACCGACTCACCAATACCTATGGAGGGTGTTAACTCTTAAATGAATCACCACTCAATAGGTGAATTCTTCCAGGAATTTAAAGATCCAATGAGGATGCGCGATTTATTTCGGTGGGCGTCTCCTTCAAACTTTGGAAAGAGGAGGGCAAATTCAAGAATTGTCTATCACTGAAAAATAACAGTCAGTGCAACACTCGAACTCAACGCGAACAACTCTCAACAAACCCGAATGGTTGCCGAGTCAACCATATCTTACATTTACACATCAAAGCAAAGTCATTTCACATTTTTCACAGTACACACCAACAACTGTATTATTTATCAAGTTTCAAATTTACCATTAAAGTCTTGGATCCTTATGAATTTACGCGAAACCAGTTGTCATTGATTAATTTTGATGCCACCGTGTCAACTTGAATTTGTCGTATCATAATCGTGCTGGAATTTACAACTCCAGTGGATTACAACAAATCGCAAGTTCATCGTGACATAACATTTGGTATGGTCGTCCAGCCTCATTTTGTCCATAAAGTGTCTTCGATCATCTTGAACGCCAACCTTTCATTGGATCTCAAACTGTGGATCCGTCGGATTATCATTCTTTTTTTCCTACTTTTATTCCACTCTTGTCACTTCGCTGTTTTCAATTCCCTAAAGACCCCCGGTGTTGTCCACAGTCAGCCTTTTCCAATGCCCCTGTGTATGGCAGCTGTGTTGCCATCGTCACCCATCCAAGTATTGACGCACGTCAACCCTGTTAAACCTGGGAGATCGTCGCACCCCAAACGCATATTTGGGGTACGACGATACTCCACTGTCGGTCCATTTTTCAAATATACACCCTATCAGAGCCAAACAACTGGAAAGATCATAGCAAACGAGCAGTGTATCGTGCCGAGATAAAAAGTACCGTGAAAAGGTCGTGAATCTTTATGTTGGTTACGACTGGTATATTCGTGTGTAGCTTGCATACTAGTTGTAGACGTCGCGAGAATCAGTCGTCCATAAGTCGGCATATCCTGCGGCTGTTACACGACACACGAGATACAGTGGATAGGCCATACTTGCACAGACGATATTTCTCTCCATACGCCGAGAATCCTCCATATCCGGATTGCGCGTATACCCGCGATGGATTCTCCGTGTTTCGCGAAAACGCCGCACGTTACCATGAGGCTGAATTTACTATGAGCGCTGGATGCGTGTTGAGCGTGGACTCCGGCCACGGTAAGCCCGCCGGTAGATTCGCATCTATGGCACTGCGACTTGCCATGGCGCGCGATCTATATACCAGCGGATTCTACATACTCACACGCATGTATATGTATAGCTACATAAACTGGCTTACGTCCCCAGCACACGCTCATCTTCACTGCTGTCCTCTTCAATTCACTCGGTATTGTCTGCCCTCCCGCACACACCATTGTTCGGACACTCTGTAATTTACTAACTGTGCATCTATTGTATACTCCGCTCTATATATTGGCTTCGCCCCCTCCGTCTCTCACTCTCTCGCCCTCTCTCTCTCTCTCTCTCTCTCTCTCTCTCTCTCTCTCTCTCTCTGACTCCCCTTTCTCGAACTGTTTGCCATAACACCTTACCCTGCTATGGATAGAGTTCTCCACGTACTATACCTCCGAGTGGATAATCACACGAATGAAACCCTCAAACTTTGTCTCTTCGGTTGCGGCATTAGAGCGTAGCGACGAATAATATGGCCGATCAGGATTTCCTCTTTGTGGCATTGGAGACTCGAAACAAATGTTTTTTTCGTCTGAAAATCTTAGGTTTTTCACATTTCTGGAAACGGTGGGCCTTCGTATGTTCTTTATTTGTACAGCCATTCCGTTGGGGATTCAGCCATTGATGGACGAATAAAAAATGGTTCGTCAGTGAGTGTTCATCAGGTTCTGGAGGATTACCTCAGATTGAGAATTCTTAAGAAGCCTTAGTGAAGACTGTTCGGATATCTACATCAGTACGTTCGCTTTCGAAGGTTTTCCGCGAAATGTTCTCATTGCTAGCAATTACTCTGTATGTCGTTTGATACATCTTGGACGGCTTTTTCTTTGCCGGGCTCAAGCAACGTGGGTTGGGTCCGGACGGCCGTCATTTCTCCGACTCGCTTCATTTTTACCGACGCTGCTCAGGTACCTTTTAATAGAGCGTGGAGATGAATAGACTATGTCCGCTGGAAAGGAATGAGCTTCACGGAGGTCAAAGAATTGTACAAACTGGTTAAGTGGTTTGCAGGATTACCGGAAATGCGCGAACTTTCTCTCTTCATAATATTAGAGAGGAAATTAGTGTACATAATGTTGAAGTCCAATCTGTTCAGTCCATAGAGCTCACCGACGATGCTCCTCGATGCTTCAACTTTTAATTGGTAATCAACCGGCGTCGAAACACCGGCTGTTGATCTACATGTATCCGGGCAGAATTTTACTCTCCGTTCTCACAAATGTGTAGTATGACTTGGATCGTGCTCAAGGATTTACCCTACAGCTTCTGGCAAAAAGGAACAATGATCAAGCATGTGACGTACGTGATGCCATGACCCCCGCAATTTTCAGTGCAGCCTTCATTCTTTTCGACCAATATATATACAGTGGTCCTTTTGAATCCGGTATATCTATGTTATAGGCTGGTTCTTTTTTCAAACGAATCGTTGATTTAGAGGACCGATGATTCTGGAAATGAATCAGATATAATCATGCTTCCATTCATCTACATGGGACTTTGACGATGTTGGGATGTATTGGGTATTGGGTTAATACTAAAGTTGGGATGTATTGGGTGAATGCTAAAGTTGGTGGTACTGGGTATTGAGTATAACGCTGAGTATGTGGACGATAAGTTACTGTGAGAACGATTCTCGTGGTCGAATGTTTTCCAGATAATCTTTCCTCATATGTGGATACATATATTCCATTCACATGGTTACCAGTACGGTAGGGTATGGTCGCATTTGGTTGGGGTATGACAACTATTGAGCAAGCACCCAACATTCTCAGCTATATCTCCCTTGGAAATGATACGAAAAGTTTTCTTTCACCAGGATGTTTCCCAGCAAGCTTGTAGTTTCGGCAATCGTTCAGCTATGCTGCGTATATTGATATTTTCTCCCGATTCCCATTTTATATATTCACACATGGTACCGTGGCCTCGGGTTTCCTACAAGTTGTAGATACTTTTTAAACGTACAGTTACCAAGGTACGGTTGTACGTGCTATACCAGAATCAGAGAGTGAGAGATATGTTTTGAATTCCAGCAGCAATACTTGTGCATGCTAGGTTGCACGTGCCCATGGATTGGTTGGGGAAACGTTTTACACTTCGGATGCGGGTATAGTCCGGATATACTTACATATCCATTCACTGGAAAATAGCATCTGCTATTTTCTTACAAGAGCAGGTTCAAGCTATTTATTACAAGAGCAGGTTCAAGCTGTTATTTTTCCACTATTGTCTTGCTCGTCCGAAGTTTTCGGTCGGAAGGAAAGTCTGGACGGACCTTCTTCACTTTACATTTCAAATTGAATTTTTTACCTTCGGGTAATCAATGATCACCGATTCCTTTTACGAGCTATTTCATTTGAGTACAGGAGAGAAAAATCAAAGGGCGTCCATAATTTGTATGCGATACCGGTTCAGTTCTTGACTGCATAGGGCTTAGAACTTCACTTGCATGGAAAATTATCCACGAATACGAGAAACTAATCGAACAAATTTCTTCAGCCATGTTTTCTTGTTTTTTTCCCTATTCTTGAGAAATAATGTTCACTGGCTATGAGAAGATTGAAAGTTGAGTGAAAGGATAGAATCACCGCAATGCGTGGTGCATTACTGAAGTGCACAGTCCTGCAGATCAGGACTACTTCGTTCCGAGGCCCGAGAGATTGAAAAACGAAAGGGGAGAAGTAAGAGAATATCTTGATTGATTCGGGTTACTTTGCTCTCGTGAAAAGTTTTATCCTTCGACCTAGCGTTTCTCATCGCAAGTAGAATTTAGCGCGTTGTCTTCGACAAACAATTTTATTTCCTTCCTGACCGCGGCTATCGATAGCACCGGCGGGGTTTGGGGGGGAGGGGCGAAAGAAAGAAGAGTCGAAGAGGGACTGGGAAATGTATAGTACAAAATCTCTCGCATTCTCTACGACACTGCTCTCGCGGTACTAGTCTCGATTAAGCTGCCCTCTTGGTGCACCGAAAGAAATAAGAAAGAGAAATCGGACAAGACGAATAAAGCGGCAGAAAGTTTAAGTCGACGAGAGCGAGAGGAAAATACTAGCTCCGGAAGAAGTTTACGAGGCGTCTCGTTCCCGCGCGAATATATGAGTACACACACACACGCGCGTGCGCGCCCACATCACATGTAGGATATAGAGCCGGGGAGCTTTAATACCCTTATCTCCGTTGTAAACTCATATCGAACGAAAAGCATCGTATGCGGGGAAGACGCCGCGGGAACTTTTCAACGACTCCAGGAAAATACTACACAAATACCTCCATCCAGAACTCTACTCAATGTGTTTTCATATATATCTGTCTGATATATACTGGTTGAAGTACGTAAATTCGTACGATGCAAGCATCAGCAGCATTATTCTGTCATCTCAAATCTCCCTCTGTATCTCTGTGGAAAACTAGCGATCTCTCTCTCTCTCTCTCTCTTTCTTTCTCGGCAGCCACACGTTTTACTATACAGCATATCCGGTTCCCGTACACACGCGTAACTCCCAGCTGTTCCACGTGGAGCCAAAAGCCACGTGGAACCACCGTGGCAATAAAGATGTACTGTGCCGGTACGATGTCAATTTTGCGCCAAAGACCAGCGCGGGCGATTCGTGAGTTGGTGCCTCAACCAAACCCAAACAAAGCCAAAGACTACTATTCTCGCGTTGTCCATTTTTCACTGTAGTGTTGGTGACCACCGAACGACGTTGCGTCTGGCAGGGGAGAGTAGTGAGCCTTTTTTGACATCCTGATCTTCTTTGTATATTGGCCATCACTGCTGGCGCTGCAGCTTCGAGGAGAGCTTATCTCGAGCCACTAGGCTGGTTGTTGGTGCGACAGAGAACTGGGGGAAGATGTGTGAGTGTAAAGAGAATGTAGGAACCACGTGTTTTCTTTGGCATCCTGGAAGGAGAGAACTCTTCGCTTCTTTTCGATACTCTTCCTTATCGATGCCTTTGCGAATCTCATCTTCTTTACCTCTTTTGTTCACCCCTTTCTTAACTTCTGTACACATATATACTTTTCTCTAATCCAATCTATATCATGGATTTTCCTTGGATTTTCCACTCCATCTCTTCCGCTTGCCTCTCCAACTTTTCACTAACGTGTACTTTCGTATTCTTCTCTTCTTGGTACATAAATGGATGGCTCTTGAAGGATCCCGAGCACTCTAGGCTAGGTGAACGTATTAATAATCCGACGATAAACCAAGCGCCGAGAGACAGTCTTCAAGGGGCTGGAGGAATGAAAGATGGTAGAGGAGAGAGAGAGAGAGAGAGAAAAGTGAGAGCCAAAGACCGGGAAGAAGATTGAAAGAGATGACGACCAAGTTGATCGCGAAGGCATAAACCCCGATTCCCGCGTCTAACCTCTCTCGCTTCACTGAGTTAGGAAGTAAGTTTGATCGCGCTGCGTGCCGAGAGATGAGAGAGCCGCAGAAGCTACTCTCCGCGAAAAGCAACGCTGCGGAATCGGTAGTAACGAAGCAGCAGCAGCTGCAGCGGTGCGGCCAGGTCAATCGATTCATCGGCCCTGGCGATGCTCTCGTGCGGTTACGCCGAACATCGCTGCCGATTTTCCATCTTCTCCGTCTGCTGTTAACCCATGAACTTTCCCATCTCTTTCTTCTATCTCCCATCAAAGGCATGTACTATTCTCTCGCTGCAACTTTTGCTTTTCTTTTTTTCTCACCATCTGCGATCCTGCCGGTCGAAGGGAAGGCTGATGCATCTATCTCTTTCTTGTTACGTGTCTATCGAACATCGGATAATGTTCGACGCTCGTGGCCCACATATGTATGTATATGGTATTGAGTTTGCCCTCGCTTGGTAACCTTCTATCTCCAGATTCAGAAAAGTCAAGTTATCGATACGCGTATGCAGGTCCAAATGGCTATGATTTTGTCGCCATGTGTACGTCTTTCAACATGGGATTCACGTTTGCATCGTTGGAACGCAATGGAAACGATTTCTTTTTACTTGCTCAAATTTCTTTTCGCGGATCGTATCTACCAAATCACTCAACCATTTGCAAGATGCTCATTTGGCAAAACGTGGTGGTAAATATTTGGTGTATTGATCAAAGTATAGAGATCAAAATATAAAAAGGAATCTTCCTGCAATCCAACGGTGTTAACTTGAAGGCCATCTTCTTACTAAATCTAGTGAATCGGTAGGATATAACGTTCGGTTCTCGCTATCCTATACTATCCCCAAAAATGGAATATCGGCAGAGATACAGGTGTAACAATTCGCAATGTAGAAACGGACGTCGGAGTTCCGAACACTCGTTACTTTCCGTTTGTAGGCTTTCGACCCAATGTACCTTTCAATGATTATTGCGCATCGTTGCGTGTTACCCGCATCGGTAACAGCGGGGAATTTCTCGATAGAGCGACATTTGGATATTAGTTGGATGCGGTAGCACAAATGTAGGTACTCTTACGTTTCGGATTCACCCACCACAGCCACGAGATACGAACGGGTACGAAGTTGCGAAGCGTTCCTAATTTCACCTCTCCCGTCTTATCCCACACGATATAATCTCTCAGTTATACCTACACGTAATAGCCGATTATACGTAAATGTGACATATCGTAGTTGGCAAGAGATGCCGCAGTTCGGCGAAACAGGAGCTTCCCTCCGCCGGGATAATCACCGAAACTGAACCGCAGGAAACGCTTTGTGTTTGTTTGTTTAACGGCAGAGTTTGGAGGAGCGAGAGCGAAAACAAGCGGTGCACAAGGAACAGCTGTCGCGCGAGCACAGGTTCCTGAAGCGTCGGCTGGAGCAGCTAACGACCCAAACGGGCTTACATCACGGATTGCACGCGGGTTTGCATGGTCTGAGCTCGAGCGCACCGACCGGCTCGTCATGCGGAGCAGCAGCAGCCGCCGCTGCTGCCGCTACGGCTCTCTTATCCAAGAGACGGAGCGTCTCCGAGTGCTCTGTAGCGACGGCATTCTCCATGAGCTCCACCGCCAGCTCCAGAAACTCGGATAGATCCAACCGTGGCAGCCCGTGCGTCTCGGAGTCCGGTGAGTTATTTTTACCACACATTCTTGCGTACGCCTCGCCATCTTTGGGCTTCCGTAGTCATTGGAAATCTTGACAATTTCTTCGTTTAGGCCATCATATGCTGTTGAAGTTTGCATCATTGGAACTCAACGGTAATACTTAAGAAAGGTTTCTACTTTGTTGGGCCAAAATGTTTGATTTTTTACCAATTTTTTATGCGAAAAATGTTATATATGGAATGTTGAAATTTGGTATGTTTATTAAGCGGTCTTTATTGAAGATGATGATTTTTTTTCGAAGTTTGACAAAACCTAATACTAGCAGTGGGAGAAGGCACCGATGTCGGTACCCCGGCGATGATATTCTTCGCTTGCGGAAGGTCTGACAAGGAACATCACTTTGGTATCCTCCTCCGATTTTGTTGAAACTTTTTTATGTGGAAGAGTATGAAAAACTAAGACACACGTATTTTTTTTATCGGCGGGAAAACGGTTTTAAGGGGTGAAACGCACCCGCGAAAATAGGGGTGTTTATCGTTTTTCGTCGATAACGTTATCTTTCTCATCTCCAATGTATAGTACACAATAAAATAAAAATTGTTGCCATGTGAATTTTTTAAATATCTCGTACTGTTAAAACGCTATCGACAAAAAACGAAAAAACATCCCCATTTTTGAGGGTGCGTTTCACCCTTTAAAACCGTTTTTTCGCTGATAAAAATACGTGTCTATTAGTTTTTTATACTCTTCCACATAAAAAAGTTTCAACAAAATCGGAGGAGGACACCAAAGTGATGTTCCTTGCAAGTCCGGAACAAGTGATCTGAAGCAAAAAAATCAAACATATTTTTCTATTTCGTTCAATATTGTCTATAAGTCGCACTAGAATGAAGAAGAAACATCGAAAAATTAAAAAATAGTGAGGGATCGAAGGGGACATTTAGTTTTTTACCAAAGATGTTTACAATTTCTTGGTCATTAAATAAAAACGTTTCAATATTTTTAGATAACTCTAGTTCAACTAATGAAGACGTTTGTTGCACACATGTCGGCCAAATTCCATAACAATTGCTCATCTAGGGCGTTTAAAAGCATCTCCGCAAACTTTGAAAACGCGGTTTCGAGAAAAACGCCTTCAAACTTAAACTGAACTTTATGTGCGGATATAATGAAAAGTTTTATATTTACAATTAATCTGCTATGCCAGGGCCATAGAGTACACCTTCCTCTTCATTGGATACTTCCGAAAAAGCAAAATAAAACTAAACAAGTTTGCCCTACAAAGTAGAAACCTCCCTTAAATTTTTATTTCCTCATTTCGACTATCTAAAATCATGTTTTGCGGACTCAGGCTGTAGATCTCGAAATGTCAATCCTAAAGAATGTTTCAGTGATTTGCGGAGCTTGAATCGATCAAAAGAAATATGGGCATTGTAGAATAAATTAATTTCCATTGCATTCCGACGATGCAAACTTCAACCTCATGTATTGATTACACTTTTTTTAAATATCAAAACCCGATATCATTATCGGATCAATTTATATTTTGAAATATCAAATATCGGTAATTATCGGTACGTGTCAAATGCTGTTCTTTGATAAACGACAAATCAATTCGCAGACGTTTTCAGATTAATTGACTTTTACTTCAATATCACAATTACCCGCGTAGGTAAAAAAAAACTACGGTATCCTACGCTGTTCAACCTCGTCGTGAATATGATTTAGCTCACAGGAAATACTTCGAATCAGTAACTCACCACGGAAATCTCTAAAGAATCATCACATTATCGTGAAAAATTAGCATCACTTTTGAGCCAATCGACCGTTTGACAATTACATCGAAACATTGCTTTTTTTCATCAGAGTGCTGTGTCTGTATTTTACTGAGTCAATCGTAATTTTATACAAATGATAATTTTTCAAACCTGATGCATTCGGGCTTAAGCTGTTTTAGTTTCCTTTTATCTTTACAATTACATACTCAGCAGCGTCACGATACAGTACTGTATGAAAACGAAACCAGCTCAGCCAAAAGTTATTGATAAAATCCCTTCGGTAATTTATTCGATTTGCATGAATATTGTTACCCTCACATTTGACGTGAGTGCGTGTACTCGAATCAAATCATTTCTTTCAGTATACGTGTTCTCGATGTTTTATAGCGTCGTCATTGTGCACTGCGCCACGAGAGACCCACGCAGATAAAATAACGTATCGGGGATATTGTGGTCTGGCGATATATCGCGTCTTCGTGCTCTCTTCCGATAGTGAATGGCCGGGATAGATAGACTTCTATGGTACACCCGTATCTACACGACTTCGATATGTTTCATATATGCACTTCTGTCTATGTGCACACACACACACACACATTATACATATGCGCACGATTTTTATGATCGTCCACTACTTGTAAGTAGTATAGTCGGAAAGTGTACGTTCGTGTGCTACTTCGAGGATACCCATCGACGTGTATATCGTCGCAAATCAAGAAGACGAAGAGAGTCTCCCCCATACTTTTCCACTACCGTGGCGAAGACACTTGCGCCTATATAGTGGCTGTATAGACGTGAACACAGTCTGGATCGCAGTCAGGCGGCACTACTACTCCTTTCGCTCGTCGATTGATCAACGTTTATCGAAAAATATGTCAATGGGATATTGGAATTTTTTATGAGATATGGCGTATCAACAACCGCCAGAAAACTCTCTCCGATTCCGAAATCAAACACGAAGGATACGGAAAAGATTCGAATCTGATCGACGAAGAGTATCGCGAAAACGAGATTGCTACTTTTGATCGAGAAGTCAAAGACACATCGACGAGTATTATCAAAAAGGAAGAGAGCTTCCCAGGGATGATAGAAGGGAGCCGGAACATTCGCAATAAGACCTGCTATGATGTGACGAGGTTGTCCGATTGAATCAACGCCAGAGAAATCGACTTTTCCCAATTGAATCGGCGTACCAACTGGCCCGGGTCTTTTCCACAAGTGACGGCAACTCAAAACCGGTCACTCTCACGTCAAAAGCACGACCAAGCGCGGAGAGCCGCAGAGAGAGAAAAATTAGCAGAAGAGGGACAAAAATTGATGATCGCTGGGGCTGACACGGGTGTTATCTTTGAACCAGCTTCCGGAAATTCCAGCAGTGTACGGCAGGTGCTTTCTCAATGCTTCTATTTCATGATTCTCGTGGTCTTGTCTCTCGTCATAAGTCATCTAACCGCTATAACACCGGTAGTTCAGCCTTCGCCATGAAAACTACGAGGCATGTACTGCCATAGACGCGAGACGGAATGAGACGACAGAACCCCGGGAAGGAAAAGCTTGTGATAGTGTGAAAGCGACGGGGAGAGAGAGAGAGTAAGTGAGAAACGTAGCTAGACGAATGACGACTGCTCGACCGATTTGCGGAGGAAAATCGGGAATTTTCAGAGCTGCCGAGACGAATTATTATTTTGCCGACGGCGAGAGAATCGACGCCCTCGCTTATTTTCCTCACTTCCTCACCCTCTCTATGTATTTTCCTTGCGATTCACCAACCTCATCTCCTCGTACCTATATTACATATACTGCGGAAGCCATCTTCCTTTTTTACAGAACCGTATATATATATATATATATATATATATATATATATATATATATATATATATATGCACATAAGCTATCGGGTTCGACCGTTTCTGTAGTCGTCGCGCATTGATTTTCGCTCGTTCACGTGGGAATGGCTCGCGCGATGGCATCTTCACAGGGAAAGCTATTGGATATTCTATTATTGGAGAGGACGTTGCGCCCTGCGAGAGAAGAGGGCTGCCGGGCGTTTCGGCGCCTCGGGCGATCCACGATCGGTCTCCCGTTTTTGCTCCCGGTCTTCCGGAATAATCGAAGATGCTTTACGCGAAAACAGCCGAGAGAAATAGCAGTGAGCTGGTATGAGATTCGTATAAGGCAAGAGGAACAGGACATGGCAATATTGTAGACGAATGTATCTTTAGGCTTGTCATCGCTGACGGCGATGTCGACATCATTCTACGTTCTGCCTACTGGCGACACAGTCACGTCTCTTCACGTGTCCAGCAGCGGAGATTTCCGAAAGAAACGGATAAGGAAAAGTTCCCTTATCTCGCTTCGTTGCAGGGGATGAATATTTCCTTTCCGTTTACGATATAGTGGCCCATATTCTTGCGGTGGTGCTCTCGCGATCCTCTGGAACTCCATGCTGGATTTCTAGGTCAACATGTCGTGTGTTTCGTTCACTTATGTTCGAGCTGCAGAGAAGTTGCTCCGAGTGTGGACGGTTTGCGCTGCATACTTAAGGCCTTAGGCCACTCTAGAGGCCGAAAAAATAGGCTTTTTGGGGATTTCGCTTTCAGAAAAACTACAACATACAGGGTGTCCAATAGAAAGTTGCTGAAACTAATCGACTGTCATTTTAAAACACGTGCACAGAATCAGAAAAGCCAAATTGCTTTAAATAGAGGAAACTCTGCAGTTTTAAACGCACATAAATAAAATCCAGTCAAATATTTTTTATGTCAATTTATTACATCTTATAAAAATATCGAAAAAGTACAGTGATTAATGATAGATATTTTCGAAGTGCGAACCGTTAGATTGTGCACAAAAATCAATTCTCTTTTGAAAACTGTGAAAAACTGTGTCCAACATATCGTTCGTAATGCCGCGAACCACTTCCTGGATGGCCGCGATCAGTTCTTCTACTGTGCTGGGGTTTTTAGCGTAACAATGATCTTTAATGTAAGCCCACAAGAAAAAATCACAAGGGTTCAGGTCCGGTGAGTACGGAGGCCATTCTAGTCCGCCTTGAGAAAATTTAGGGTACCCCAGACCGATTACTCGAGTCCCGTATACGCGATGAATAGCTTCAAACACCTCATGAGTCCGGTGCGGCGTCGCTCCATCTTGCATGAAGTACACATTTTTAGCCAGTCCCCTCTTTTTTGCATAAGGGAAGAATTTCGTTTCCAAAAGCTGTTTGTAACTCTCTCCTGTTACCGTAGATTCCAAGAATTGCAAATAAATCCCTTTTACTGACATCGCTGCCCATGTCGTTACTTTCTGTGGATGAAGGGACTTCGCTAGCGATATGTTGGGATTTTCCGTTCCCCAAAACCGATAATTTTGCTTGTTTACGTAGCCATTCATGCAAAAATGTGCTTCATCGGAATAAATAATCAATTTTTCATTAAGTTCTTCGGCTTCAAACATTCCCGTAATAGTGTTACAACATTCGATGCGTTTCGTCATGGCATGTTCAGTTAACAATTGATGAGTGCTTATTTTATACCGATGAAACTTTAAAAAATATTTCAAAATTTTGTGTAATGATGATTTGGTTATTTTTAATGCTTGAGCAGCTTTCCGAATCGAATCATTTGGATTTTGTTTGAAATAATTCTCAACTTCGTTGATCTTCTCTGGTGTAGTCACCGTAACAGATGGACCTGGCAACTCGTGTCTACGGTCCTGGAGTGTACCATACTTTACAAAGTTATCGATTATCCTACAAAAATTACTTCAATGCAGTTTAATTGAATTAAAACACAAGTTGTGTGATAGATGAATATGAATAAATATTAAATGCTTACCTTTTCAGAGTGTTTTCGCTGGCAACTCTATAAGTTCCCCTATAAGAAACCCTCGATACGCATTACTATAAATTTTTTTCCCTCGAGAAGAAGTACTCAATAAGATATACTTTTTCTTCCGTGGTGACTCATCATTTTGACGCGCGCGTACTTACTTCAACCACGGCTGGAATAAAACTGCGGGGCCTGAGGTATGCGCCTTAGAAAAAGGGACCGTTATTGAATTCATGGAGGGAAGAGACACTTATTTAGTTTTAGTAACTTCCTATTGGACACCCTGTATATCGAGATTACAAAAAAGGGTGTTTATTATACATGTCAGTGACTTTATACAGTAATTTTTTGGAAGCGATTAATTTCAAAATGGCGGCTGTGCAGCGTTTTTGCGATGACGTCTCCGTTTTTCCAGGGTCCACGGCCGGACAAACAGCTCTTGTAATTTTTTAATTATAATGAGTCAATGAATTTTTTTCGATTATATATAATAACTGCCATAGAAATACGTAGGATTTTGTCGATATATTGATTTTTGGCCAAATGGCGCACTTCTGAAGTGAAAAGTGAAAAATTTGCCTAAAAAATCGTCAGATAATTGTAAATAATAAATGAACTATGCAATATAACAAAAAAATCCTATGTACTTCCATGGATGAAGTATTTTTCAAGATATATCCAACATTTCAAATGAATCGGTTGAAAATTGAGTTATGTTTCCGGCCAGCTTAAGAAATGCAATTTTGAGATAAACGCGTTTGAAGTTTTGAGTAGTCTCGCTGCGGACCAGGCGGCCTTGTACTAAAATTCGAATACCGAGTACTTAGAGATTTTTCCCGGCCATAATCTTTTGGGACATAATTTTTGAGGTCCTAGGGGACCATTAAAGAAAAACGATTTTTCGAAAATTCTAGAGGGGCCTAATCGCTTAAGAATAGCTCAAGTCACGATTGACATTGAAGTATGGAAGTGAGTATAGACCACTGCTCAGGCCTGCTGGAAAAATGGATCCTGTTTTGTGGAATGGTATACGGAACTTCGAGAAACGCCACTATAAGGAAAAGGCCACGCGGAAAAATGACTTTTCATATCCGGGAAGTGAAAAAGCGATTGGACTAGGTACATTATTCTCACATTTTGCGAGTGAACGATGATGGTGAAAAAGGGAGAAAAGTTATTCGAAGAAGTGGGACGCGAGCTCGCCGGCTGTTCCAACAGAAAACTAAAGCCGAACACCACGGACCTCGAACTTTGGCTCTCGAAATGTGCGGCACGGAGCATCTCCCAAAGGTTGCCGACGACATTAATTCATACTTTTGTCTTTTTCGCTCTCCACGGGACCCCTAGTGATGGGCGACGGGGAGAAAGGATGGCTATGCGCGTGTGCAGGAAAATAGAAAATAATTTTCTGGAAGAACTTCGCGGGAGCTGTGGCGGCAAGTTTGGCGCGGGTTCTGATGCAATAACGCACCCGCGCTTTTCTTCTCTTTGACTTTCCTGCTTCTCTTTGTTATCCTCAGTTTCTGTGGGATATAGATGCGTGTGTGTACGCTGGGTGGAGGCGAGGTTCACGGTGGCACGCAGTGAAGTAACGGAACTAGTGAAACTGCTCCCCGGGGTGATTAGTGATGCCTCCCTCGGATCCGTAGGATGTAACTTGCAACTTGCCCCCCCCCCCTGAATACAGCTTAGATCCATTTTTGCAGACTTCTCCACCCTCTTGTTCCGTCTGAGTGTTCTTTGTGTATTGCAGTTTCGATCAATTTTCGCTCTTTGTCACACACGCAATAATCGTATTTCCGGCGCAACGTTACTTCGGAATTTTAGGGACCGAGCCCTTCTGGCCTATCGATCGTATCCCCGTTCCATCAACGGTCCGAAGCCAAAGAAACTTATCTCGTTGAAGCCTGGCAAAGATAAAGAGGTGAGGCGAAAAGTTCTCCGCGTGTCACCTCGTCGTTGGGACCTCTTCAGCTTCCTTCCCTTTCCTTTCTTGGCTGCAACCCACGTAATTCCATTGCTGGAGAATATCAGAGTAGCGTCTGTATCTACTAACTATTGCTTCGATTACTTCAACGACAATGGATAAAACGACGGTGCCAAAAGTGATTGCGAGACGCAGCCTTTGCGCCATCGTGCGAGTCGGAATGCAATAGAAACGTGCAATCGATAGGAAGAAGTTTAATTGTGAGGAGCTTCACTGTATCGAATACGGAATACGCTGTATGACGGAAATGTATATGGCCAGACGGATTACAAGCTCGTCTCGCGTATGCTGGAGAGGGACAAAGCACAACCGGAAGTCCTAAAGTTATAATCCTGGGGGCTGGTTTAGCCGTCGCAGAGTTGACAGGAGAGACGTACCGAGGAGTGTGTACAATGTAGGTACATGCATGTGTGTATTCTTCGAGGTATGTGTATGCATATAAATACAGGAAACAAGGATGGTGGTTTATGAGAGCGAAAGAGGAACCGCACTTGGTTGGTTGGCGGGTAGCGTTGGGCTGTCGCTCAACGCTTATGAAATTATTCTGATGCGATACGTTGGCATATGTGTGCGTGTGCGACTGGTGATGGCTAGTACTCGCCGTTCGTATTTTTTCCGCACCCCTCTCTCATCCGCCGGTGTCTTGGTTTGGCACCGATATCTATATGGCATTGGTCGTGGTGCCGGTGCTCACGAGGTTAGCTGTCTGTTTAATAAATTGCCTTCGAAACTCGGACGGAGGGCCTCGAAGTTAGAAACCACCGGGAGCAGCAATGAAAGCACAGGCGAGGGGGGCACTCAGGGAAGCCTCTCCGACACAGGGGCTAGCGGGGAGAAGGAAGTGCAGAAGGAGGAAGAAGAGCGAGAAGCCAAGTGCGGTAAGGTTTACCCAGTTGGCCCAACCGACAGCGGCCGCAATATTCTCTTGCAAACCTCACTATTCGAACTCTCGACCTCCTTGTCCCCGACGGATCTCTCTCTCTCTCTCTCTCTCTGTGTATGTGTGTGTGTGTGTTCCTCCAGCTCTCTCTATCTCGCTTATTACGATGCTCTCCTAAACGTTAAACTTCCTGTTCGGCTAAATACTTGTGATACTGCAACAGTCCCGAAAAGTTGACGAATACGGTGAAAAGGCATGAAACGACGCGTCTCAAATGATACTGGCTTCCAGTTCCTGCACCGGTTACTCAGAAATGTATCAAATACCGGCAAATACCACTTGTCGCTATACCCTCAAGCTGTTTAGGATATTTTTATGAAAGACTAGATTCGGGTTGGTAACTTAGCAATGCTAATACTGTAGGAAACCTCCTACAGTACATCCTCCAGGTCGATTAAAACTACTCCAAGAGCTATCCTCAACCCTTCTCATTAATCCTCCCCTCTGATGCGTCTCCACTCTGTCTCATTCTCCCCTTCACCACTTACAGCTTTCTTGCCACCCTTTTTATCAGCGGTCTTCTCAACTGGATATCTTCATCTTCGCGTCTATCTCAAGGCTGTTCACAGCGTCCCAACTGGGATGGTCTTGAGCTTTCTTTCTCCTCTCTCTCCCTCTCGGTTCACTCGCGTCCAGTGCCAAGTGACTTTCACCAAGCCCGTCCGTCGTCTTTGCCATTCTCAACTCATCCTCGTCTCTCAGCACGAAGAAAACGTTCGCCATTGTTTAAAACACTGACGCCCCCTGGTGGTAGTAAGCTGTGCGTCACTATCCCGGCAAAATCTCCGACATCACACGAAGTCGAGAACACAGAAGCCCGAGCGCGAAGGATCTTTTCCGTTTCTTAGCTCCATACCCGCACTTCCATGCCCGTCTTCCATTATCGCTCTTGCTCTTTTAGCCCCTCCGTGTTCTCGTCGTCGCGGTATCACACCTCACCGTCCCTTCTGCATCACACAAGCTCTCCCCTCGTTTTATTTCACCACAGTTTTTGCTGCAGCGCTGGCCGCATTCTCTTTTATTTTTAACATCGCATTCTCGCTGTCGCGGTGGTGATCTTCCGGTAGCACTGTGCAACGCGGAAAGAAGTTTGTCCGTCGGAAAGAGAGTCTCGTGACTTCCGTCGTTGCCTCGGGGACACTTGGCGCCTCAGGGATACGCTTACAGGGTTACAAATGAGTATAAATTCAGAATGACAAAAACACGTCAACGACGATCTCTGATTGAAAGCTCGCTTTGCATCTTCCTTCCATTTTCTTCAACAGTTAGCTCCGGAAAATCAATGTTTCAACCCAGACATCGTTATCAACCGCACGGTTCTTCTTTCTGTCGGTTCGTGTTCACTGTTCTCTCAATAATTTAAAAGTGAGTTTCAAAAGGATCCGTAATTGGCTCATGAAAGCAAGCTTCGCAAGAAGACGGGGGTGCAGAGAGGATGCGAGAACGTGCGCTCGTTTTGTCCGCTGGCGTTTCTCCGTGCGACAGTGGGGAGGAATATAGGAAAATAAGGGGGAGGATGCACACCAGAGCGCGATAGGGCGGAGTAGCGGTGGATCGGTTAATCAGTGCAATTATAGGATTAGGCAGATGGAGACACCAGTCTGTGGCGATGGCGGCGGCATTGGGTCTCGCCAGAGGGATGAAAGAGCAGCCCGAAGGGGCAGGAGGAGGAGGAATCGAACAGCGGTCTTGATGAGGGGGTGGGCCCCCCACAGAAGGTGAACGTTAGGGGGTGGGCTTATCGATTCGAGCTCTCTCCGTATAGTGTGTACTTCAGGATGCGTATGTATGCGTATTCGTGCGTATGCATATGTGTGTCCGTGTATGTGGGCAAGGTACCCATAACCCGCAGAGCGTTGTCTCGCTCGCGCAGTCTCATCATACGGCTGCCTCACTTCGCAGCATAATCGCGTCGATTTCACGTGCCCGGACCTCGTACGTGCGCATACCACCTCTTTTCGAATGAGCGGACTCGCGTTATATCACGTATTATCGAGCATAGCTTTTGCCGTAAATAAATGCCACGCTGTGAATACATGCTCTACCACGGAGGGCCCTCGAGGCAGTAAAAGCGCTCGTTTTAAATTTGTCTACCGCCTATTCACTTGTCTGTGCCTTCTAAAAATAAGACCCTCGCGTAACGCGAAAAATGGTTTCGAAAAAAAAAAAACGGGAGCGATTGGGTTTCTGAAGCGTCACGGATCACTGGACCACGAGCCAGAGAGTGATCATCACACGATTTTACGTATCAAGAACTCCGCGAAGAGACAAATAAAACGGAGTGTACTGCATTTAGCCAACGAGGGCCTCGGGTAAGGATGATGTGAAGGGGAACAAAAAGGGCTCGCACGCTTTTGTGCGTTTTTCGAGTGTATTTTCATCATGCCATCAGACAATCGCCTCTCCGCTGCTTTTCATTCGCGTCTTCTTATTTTTAATTCCTCATCCTCTCACATCATCTGAAGAACAAGCCCATGATTATGGAGACTGGATAAGGGAAAAGAGGCGAGTAGAATCCAATGTGAGGCTACGATATGGTAGAGGAATTTCGAAAATAGGACCGTCGTGAGACATCGAGTGGGTAACTATCACGTTGCGAAGAAGACGAACGAAGCCTCCAATTCTCGATGGCTGTTATAGCTGACTACATGTTTTTGTGGTTATATAAATACGTTTTTGCTGATTATTGTCGAATAATAGTATAAATAAATATGCATTGTCAGTTGTTTCGCCACGTGACAGATGATGAATAAATACTACACGAAAGGTAAAAATATATCATCACTTTATTAAATGATCAGTGCAACATTAAAATGCCCAAGCAATCAATGTTTCTCAATATCGGTTTATAATCATTTTATAGGTGATTCGTGGAAAAAGGATTGTATATCCAGACTTACTCTAATTCCATCGAATTAATCGGCGTGCCTTTAAATGAGTGGTGATCAATTGACATGAAGACACCTACGGAATCTAATGCCGCTACCCATATAAGTGACATATTATCCCTTCCATGGCACTCGTGCACATAAGACAGATGGGTATTCCAGATGGAACTTGGGAGAATGGGTATTCCAGATTCTCAAACTTCCGAAAGAACCGAGTATCACCAAATGTAGTCAGTCAAAAGCTTCATTATTTTACTTACATATGTTTGATGACACCCACGGTGTTTTTTTTTACTATGTGCAAAGAAACGCAATTTTCCCTATTGATACTTAAGAATCAACCGAATGGCTGATAAAAGGGTCTCCCGTACTGACTGATTATACTTTCGTGATATTAAGAAAACTTTATCAGTATATAAAATACCAAAGTTAAAATAAGTAATTACGTTGACATTCACAAATGTATATCTAACATAATGCTAAAATGTTTATGTAGCGTTACATTATCGACTATGATATTAATGATATTAATGTTCATTATTATCGGCTATAACGCTACGTACTAAGTTCATGTACGGCAAAAGTAAACGTATATAAATTTAAAAAATATTGCTACCTGTATATTTGAAGCACATTTTTATTTATTCCTGCGACATGTAGCATTAATAGACTGAATGGATGGTCTACGATACTCTTAGGGTATGGAGGTTCCGGAGAGTCTACGGTACGCCTGCAGTAGGCCGAATGGAGGGTCTATGGTGCGCCTACAGTAGGTCGAATGGAGGGTCTGGAGGGTATTCGGAGCGCCTGCAGTAGGCTCAAAGGAGGGTCCAGAGATATACGGCACGGACACAGTAGGTTGAATGGAGGGTCCGGAGGGTATTCGGAGTACCTACAGCCGGCTGTATGGAGGGTCCGGAGGGTATACGGCGGACCTACAGTAAGCTGAAAGGAGGGCCAGTAGGTTCTGCGAGAGCGCTCGATCAGGTCCATCCGAGGTGTCGTAGGTTCAGTTGCGCGCTACACTAGCCTCCTTTGAGCCTAGTCCAGTATATGCCATCTAAGGGGTTTAACGGAGGCTCTAACATAATAATATTCCATACATCGTACCCTCATATGGATACCCGATAATCCGCTACCGCGGACCTCTGTTCAGAGAAAGAGGCCTTCATTCCGCGGGTTGAAAGCAGCTCGAGAATTTTGACTCTGGATGTCCTCAACACACAGCGCTCTAACCTACAACTTGGCTGATGTCCATTTTGCCGACGAATGTCAACTTTTCCGATTGCATGGCTAAAGTCCAACTGGACAGTTTCCGGTCCCGTGCCGTTTGTGAGCGCATTTCCGTGCGTTGGCTATTGCCAGTACAGAGGTGATCGGACATTCCCGTCCGTTGCAGTGCAAGGTGCAGGGGAGCTGGGCATATAAAACCACAACACGGCGTCGAACGAGCGCACGATGATGCGTCTGTTGAGCGGCTGATGTTAACGGTTCGCAATAATTCTCCCCTCACGGAATGAAACGGGAGTTGGGAGTGATTTTATCAGCGATACTCGCTGATTTCTCTGCACACAGGAAATAATGGCGCGTCATTATTTCCCGACTCGTTCAATGTGAGCGTCCGCACCCTCCGAACGTCGCATCATAGATATCGTTGACACGTCGCGCGCGTGCCAAGTATCCATTTAGCTGCACCAATTCCGTCGCTGTCGGGGGCTATTGACACGTATAATTGCGTTATATTTGTCATTGCTGATTCGCGCCCGGACGATCGCGCCGTACTGGCTGCATTGTCGCGAATCTTTAACGATTTCGCAGATGATGAAACGGCAAGCTGGATTGTCCGCGGTCCCTTGATACCATTCGTGCGGCGCCCATCTCCGATGAATTTTGTCCACGCCGTATCTTTCTTATAGCTTCCCACCGTAGAGCACATTTTCCGCAATCGAATCGTCCACTCGTTCGAAATATCGCCATGCACATGGGGATTCGTTGCAATTCGGTTCGCGAATACACACACGAACGTGCCGTGCAATTCAACGGGAATCCCTTTCGCTCTCTCGCATCGCACCCTAAACGATTGCCGCATCCCTACATGCGCAATCCTCACAGTTACCATCGGTGCGAGGTTATATCCGACAGCATCGCACAGGACGAAATACAGGAATATTCCCCGAAGTTTCGAGCAGGCGTGTTGACCATCGTCTATCCAACGGGCTGTTATACGTATATGGGTGCTTCTATTCATCGGGTAGTTCCTACACCAAGGCACCGTGGAATATGGAGCCCTCCTAGCAGCCGGTGTACTTCGATCAATCTGCATGCGTGTATTCCATTCGTCGTCGGGGTGGCTCTCGTACATCAGTGTACACGAGGATTCACTAACACGCGCGTGGCCGCGGGAATATACGTGCGCGTGTCGAGCGTACACGGTCCTATCTGGGCCGTCCTTCACCGTATCCTCGAGGCGCCCAGGAGAGAGACAGGGGCCGTTCGAGCACATCGTATCGAGCTTGGGGAGCTCGTGCTGGGGGTCTGCGTCACCGAGTCCTCCGGCTTTCTCTCCTATCTGCCATCGACGCGTCCGTGGTCCACCCACAGTGTGACTCTCCTACCAACCACCCCCCCTATACCTTCAACAGCTCCACAAAACCTCATTCTCTCTCTCTCTCTCTCTCTCTCTCTCTCTCTCTCTCTCTCTCTCCCTTGTATTTCGCGAAATCCCGTTCACCACGTGTGCTGCTCTTGTACTGATATTGCAGGCTGTGAACCCTTCCTTCCTCCCTCCTTCCCTACGGACTACGGCTACAATTCCGTGTCATTGGCTGCGTGCGAAGTAATTAAAAACAGGGAATGGCGCACCGTACCCCCTTCGGCTTCCGTATCCCCCGTACATATCCACGCTCTTTTTGCTCTCCACCGTCGCTTACGGGTGCACTCACCGTCTAGCAGCGTTCCCTCTCGCGATTTCGTTTCTCGTTCCGTCGCAACGTTGTATCCCACAACCACACTTTCGATCGACCACCGCAAATGCCCAGGGGATTTTATTCCTGGGAGCATGAAGCGTACAGAGAGGGAGACAGAGAGAGAGAGAGAGAGAGAGAGAGAGAGAGAGAGAGAGAGGTATGGAACGGGATCGAGAGAGATGATGGCGGAAGGAAACAAAGACAGAGAGGACATTTTCGGAATTACAGAGACAAATAGGAACGAGGAAAAGCGAAAAATCCAAAGAGACGAGAGCAAACATAAAATCCCTGATATTCCAGCCAGTTTCGATCAAAATATGTCTCTCCTTTTTATCTGTGAATACGAGCAACATTGTTTTTTTTTCGCATCCGCGATGCAACCGTATCTGCGAGGCATCACGATTTTATCCCGAGACACACAGTCGCTATACGTCCCTCGTCCTCCACGTCCACCCCTGTACATTCGAAATCAATTCTTCTGGCCATGCGAGAGACACGGGAACGCGAGGGACAAGTGGACGAAGCGTGACGTGTACACCGTACGTACGTATGTATACGGTAACACGAAAAGAAGACGAAAAGGAGACGAGAGAAAGGCGAGCTGAAATTCCGATAGGAGAGATAGGTGTACAACATGAAACGACGAAAGAGCAGGTGGAGGAGAGGGGCGCGTGTTCCGACACGGTGTCCGTTTCACGGGCTACCGATTCCGAAACGATCTCTCTGCGGCCGTTAGCGGACGCCCGTGGGATTTTCCTTCGCGTCTTTTGGACCTTTCTGAATTTCCTACGATTTTACCTACACAAGAAGAAGCTACCCTGTCTTCTTGTCTGGCTCGTATCAAGCGTGTACCACTACCACCATCGGCCACCATCATCTCGCCTTCACGTTCGCACACGCGGTATAACCTCTTCGAGAGCGTTGTCGCGTACGTGGCATTCGCCCACGCTCTACGCTCGTCCAAGTCTCACCCTCGTGCTGGAGAACTTTTCCCTTTAGGAATACACATGTATACTTGTCAGGTTTACAACAGCATACGCGAAGGGAAACCGAGAGCACGTACGTCCAAGCTTGAATTCGCAAATCGCACTCTATGTGTGTGTGGGTGTGGTTGTGTGTGTGTGAATATGTACAGGGTGAACCATTCGAGTTGGCACGACGAAGTATCCGGAGTGGGATTTTAGGTAAAAATGTTTCAAACTAAAGTTTCGTAGGTGGGGAAACAAAATTGATGCTGTTCGATATTTTTTATTCACTGGCAATTTCGAAGGTTTTTTCAACGTCAAACTTACTTTTTGAAATGGGAACCAAGGTTTTTCATTTCGGAATAATTTTGTTTGTAACTAAATACTATAGGTAACTTTTGACTGAAACTTTTCTCGGCGTGACTTTAATTTCTTGAGATACTGTAAATATTCAACAAAATATTTTATTGCATTTTGTGCTGAATTATTGGGTACCTATATGATTGAAGTATCAAAAGATCTTAGAAATTAAAGGAGGACATCAATGGATGCTCAATAAGCGTACATTTTTTTCATAAAGAATTAAGAACTTTATTCGGTACGATTAGCGCCTCTGTATGAAAAATGTGATCCAACGTTCGGATGGGTGACTTAACAATGGTTGGGTTGAAAAGTAAAAAATAAAAAGGTTTTATAGTCTGTATAAATATAGTTCACGTTGCATGAAGTTTTCGAAGTAAACATTTTTCAAATAGTAGTGATTGTTAAAAAGAAGTGTAATTTCGACGCAACTTTTATTCATATTCGGGGGCTTAAAAAATACTAAATTTCGAGAGAAAAAACGGCTACATATAACGCAATTACGGAATTTTTCATTTTATTTTGGTTGAAAATCAAATATTTATTTATAAGTACACTTATGATTCCGGCCAGGTCAAGAAAAGTCTTTTCCAGAAAAACGCGATTGAAAGTTATAATATACGTAAATCGTTGCGCTACCTGCTCTCGCTAAATCGTCTGTAACTTGGTCAATGTTCAATATTTTAACTTAACATTTTGTTCACATATTCTTGAATATGTATACTACAATAAAGTGCAAAAAATCAATTTTTTTTACCCGCCACAGTGGCCTCCCGTCTTAAAGTCAAACAGAAAACGTCTCAAACAATAGGTACCTATTTTGATACGCAAAAAATTATTCTGAAACAAATCATATTGCTTCCTGTTTAAAATATTAAAGTTAATTTTGAAATAAGTTTGAAAATAAAAAAAAAAACTTTTTTGTGACCGTGAAAGTTTTGTTTGAAACGTTTTTATCCCTAAAATGCATCTAAATGTATTTCACATGACTTTGTTTGGGTTTGGGTCTGTTTGGGGAACTGTCAATTTGGGATATTCTGTTCGAGAAACATTCCGCAAAGCGCATTAAGTATGTCAGGGCTACGCCTCGAGGCTGCGCAGAGCGTCTAACATAAAACGCTTCTACTGCACTGTTAAGAAAAAGTGTTAAGTGATACTTAAAAGGACGTATGTAGTATGTTTATTGAGTAGACGGATCGAAAGATCACCCAAACAAAATCGATAGGAAAAAATCACATTTCATTGGTAAAATGCCATTAAATTTTTGATTCGTCACATCGCCACGTTTTCGCGTAACGTCGATTCAAAGATAAAAAGTCGTCTGCTAAAGTGGTGCTCAGTGGTGGCGATTTTTTTTTTTTAATTATTACCTGGCGTCAAGACGCTGCCGCGTCTCTTGATGTATGCAGGGTGTCCCTCTCATCTCCGCCACCTGAAATAACTCGGTAATTATCAACGTGACAAAAAAATGTTCACGGCAAAAGTTGTACGGTGTGAAGGGGGCCATCAAATGCGACCAATTTTTTTATTTCGGTGGAGGCACTGTCGCACAGTGAAGGTCACCTCCACTTTTTTAAATGGAATGGTACATTTTTTTTCAACCATCTTGTGGAGCACCTCAAGCGGCATAAAAACATTCGGGGGTCAAGATCGTTTAAGGTCATTCAAGGACACCTATTAAAATGAAATAAAAATCTAAATATCTTCGATCACTGCCAAATATTTGGTAGTGGTCCGAGATATTTAGATTTGTATCATAGATGCTGACTTTGAATGACCTTGAACGACTTTGACTCCTGAATGTTTTTTACGCGGCTTGAGGTGCTCCACAAGATGGTTGAAAAAAAAGGTACCATGCCATTTAAAAAAGTGGAGGTGACCTTCACTGTGCGTGAGCGCCTCCACCGAAATAAAAAAAATTGGTCGAATTTGATGGCCCCCTTCACACCGAACAACTTTTGTCTGGAACATTTTTTTTGTGACATCGATAATCACCGAGTTATTTCGGGTGGCAGAAACAATATATATGTGTGTATATATATATATATATAGCGATAACCCATTTATATATATATATATATATATATATATATATATATATATATATATATATATATATATATATATATATATATATATATATATATATAAATGGGTTATCGCTTTCAAGCCCGTCAGAACCACGTGTCGCCCGTTGATGGCGACTTTATTCTCACAACGGCAGGATATGAGTCTGCCTTCATACTCGGAGATGCGGCGATTCATTCGCGCCGTATAGGAGCATAAGCTTGTGCGCCGGTACGTGCGTATACTGTCTCCACGATGCTTAGCGACGAAACTCATCCTCGAACATGCAGCTCGACACTGGACGGAGCGAGCATTGACCGCTTCCAATTGCCATACATTACTCGTGTATTTTCATCTGTCGCCCAGCTCCCTCTTTTTGCTAGTCAACGGAACTGTCGTCTCTAGATCCAACTCGCAGTCTCGTTGAGAGTGAAGAAACAACGAGAGCCGGTTTTCACATCACGTGACATCAGCGTGTGCGTTGATGCAGCGAGAGGAGTTCGGTGATTCGAAAATTTATGGTGATTCTGCTCGGTCACATTGGGATAGCCCGAGGATCCTTTTCTCTGCCTTGCTGTCGTTTTCTGTGCCCGCGAAAAGGTTTTGCGTAAAAGGACCTCGTTGGGTGCTTGAAACACCTCTCTCTCTCTCTCTCTCTCTCTCTCTCTCTCTCTCTCTCTCTCTCTCGTTATTTCTCTCTCGATTCGAGGAGCCTTGGGATCAGCAAACTTTTCATCTCCATCCAGATATAAACTTGGCTCGTACAGCTCGTGACTTGTCTCCCATCGAAGTCGACTCCCGTTTCTCGGAGTATCAAGCGCATTTTTCTTTCCTCCTGCTCACATTTCCGTCTTCGTTTTTCGGCTCGCTTTGGCGCAGCGAAATTGCTGAAATACGCGGGGCGAAGATCGATTAGCTGCTTGCATCATAGCTCGGGCGATACATCTTCCTCTCCATCTCTCTCTCTCTCTGTCTCTCTCTCTCTCTCTCTCTCTCTCTCTCTCTCTCTCTCTCTCTCTCTTCCTCTTATTCTTACAGCTCGCACAGGAAACGCGCGGAGGGTCTCGCCCCGTTTTTTTTAACCCAGTCGCTCTTATCTCTCGTGGTTTCACATCAAGAAGAGGGTGGAGCAGAAGAAGAAGGATCGTAGATTGAGACTGGATAAAGCTATTTTGTCCGAGTTCCCCCCCCCCCCCCTCTTAACAGGTCCTCGCTCTATTAGGTTCGCAACGAATTCGAACTCGGCTGCAGCAAAATCGGCAAGAGCAGCAACTCTCGTTTGTGGAAGTATCTTTTTGTCGTCCATGTACATCTAGAAAATAACATTAGCGTTCACAGAAACTCTGGTCGCCATGGCACGGTTTCGCTTAATCTTGATGCATTCTTTCTTTGCTTCTTTCTTTCGAGCGCTGTCAACGGGACGTGTCTCGTAGCAACATTCAGCCCCCACTATGCGAGATTCGGTTGCATTTTCTTTCCTCCTTTCGGCTTGCGGGCTGTAGCCGCATCCGTCAAACCGACTGTACAATAAAAGAGCCAATCCAATCCTCGTCGAAGACGGGATATACACCCTTGATCAAAAGTATAAAGCACCTTGTCATTTTTTTATCCGGACAAAAAATCGAATATCTCGGCGAAAAAAAAACCTGTAGACCAATTTATCAAACGGCTTTTTGAAGATGATAAAACCACCCTCATTTTGCTTTTTTCGTTTTATTTTTGCGATTTTTTTTGTATCTGGTACGTCATTTTAAAAAAGCCGGTTTTTCACGATTTTCGCACTTTGCAGAATCGCGTGCTGGACTTAAAAAAGATAGTAACCTCACCATTTAGTAATAAAATCTTGAAAAAGGAAGCGTTAGCTTTAGTTTCGTAGAAGAAAAAAAATTGTCTTTTTTTCTCAAGGTCGTTTAGTTTTTTCTTTAAAAAAAACGGCAGGTTTCCGAAAAGCCGGCATTGTGCGGCGTAGCTTGAGAACGATGAGATTTGGAATATTTAGTCAAGGGAGTGAAAAGTTCTATTTTGTTAAATTGGAGTCACTCAATTTTTTAAAGATTTTTTTCCAAAATTTCTCCGTATCGCTAATTTGGGTTGATGGTCGACGATTTGTCTCATTAATTTATTGTCGTTACTTTAAAACGAAGATGAACATCATTTATCAAACTGTAGGTATACTTTAACAGTATATTTAAGTATACAAAACAATTTTTTTTATTGGCGTGCAGTCTGGGTCCCGTAAACTTTGATTTGCAAACATTTTTTTTTTAAATTCAGTTAGTACATGTATAGTTTCTATTTGACAGTCATTAAAATGAATAGAATGCAAATTTAAGCGAATGGCACGCATTTACAAAAAAATAAACATTTCATGCAAATTTTCTATAAATTTGGATTTAAAAAGTCGTTTTTTCCCCTAATTTTTTAGAAGCAATACTCGCCAAGTAGAAGTTAGCAATATTATCAATATTTCTACCAAGTTTCAACTCAGTGGGCTAATTAGTTTTTGAGTAATCCTGCACGCCAATTTCGAAAATGCAGTTTCGAGAAAAAACGCGTTTAAAGTTTACGCCCGCTTCGAATCCGAGCGATGAGGCACTGCGTTGACGGGCCATGACGTTCAAAGTTTTGCGAATTTCGCTGTGAAACTTTGGGAAAATATTCGACATGTATAGTTCTAACGTTTAAAAAACAAACAAAAATCGATTTTTTGATCGTTGTAAATGTATATTCCGCTTTAAGGACAGTTTGCCGTTGAGAGGCATGAAAAATGCATGAACTTTGGGAATTTTTTTTAAATATAAAATAAATACATGTGCAAATAGGTTTCAACGTATTTTATGCTTCCATCAATGGAGAGTAATTTCTAATTTTATTTATTTAAAAGAATCCAACATGGCGGCTCCAGCTCCCGTCAAATAAAGCGATGCACGGCGTGTTTTAGTGGTAAAAATAATAAAACTGGACACAATTTGAGGGACTTCATCATTTTTTGTTTTATGAAAAAACCCCTGGATAACAAAATTACAGCCGTCGGAAAAAAAACCCAATTCTTTTGCCCGGTTTTCTTCGCTTCAACGGACGAAAAAATTATTTCTAAATCGATTTTTGACGAAAATCGTTTGAGAATGGCCTCGCAAATTGAATTTCCTGTCAATTACGCCGACATTCATGTAAATCGGTTCATCCGTTGAAACTGTAGAGCGCTCCGCGCGGTAAAAAAACGCTGTTTCCAGAAGAACGCGCCGAGTGCCTTAGCTACCTCTTTTCCAGCCGGCGGACGGTTCCGCTCAACAGGCCATAAATTCTAAAATACTTTAGATATGAAAATATTCTTTTACCCACGTGTTTTAAACACTTTAAGGATGAAAATTGTGTAAAAAAAATAGAATTTTCCACCGTTATCAACAGTAATCTGTCCTTAATTATTTTGTGCGATTCCACACAATTAGCGAATGATTAAAGTGAACTTTTTTTGTTCCCGTTCATATTACTCTAAGTTTACGTTTCCATTTACATTTGGTCGATGCACACAAATCTCCCAGTGCATAAATAAACGGACAGCGCGAAAGGGCGCAACGTTCGTGCACAATTTACACGAAAACAGTGTACCTGAGCTGTGTTTCCGAGCTAGTGCGCGCACACGCACACACACTCGTATACAGGGTGTCCCTCTCATCTCTGCCGCTCGAAATAACTCGGTAATTATCGACGTCACAAAAAAGTGTTCCAGGCAAAAGTTGTACGGTGTGAAGGGGGCCATCACATGTAACCATTTTTTTTATTTCCATGGAGGCGCTGACTCACAGTGAAGGTCACCTCCTTTTTTTTAAAGGAATAGTACATTTTTTTCAAACATCTTGCGGAGCACCTGAGGCCACATATAAAACATTTAGAGGTCAACGTCGTTCAAGGTCATTCAAGGTCAGTATCGATGATACAAATCTAAATATCTCGGATCACTACCAAATATTTGGTACTGATCCGAGATATTTAGATTTGTATTTCATTTTAAGGGCGGGGTAAAGTATTTAAATTTTTTTTTCATTTTTTTTTTAAATTTTAAATGAATGCATAATATATCAAGAATATTGTGTTAAAATTTCAAGTCGATCGGAGTAAAATTGACGTTTTTCAAACCGTTTTTCTGAGACTTGTCATATTTGAAGTCCGTGTGCACGATAACTCAAAATCTACTGGACCAATCGCTTTGACATTTTGCGCAGTACTTCTTCACATAATTCACCAGGTATTATCGAGAGCTTTTTTGTTTTTTTAAAAATAATTACTAATTTTTCAACAACAAATTAGCCGATTTTTTAAGCGAAAATCAGGTTTTTGGCTCCAAAGTGCTACCAAAAATCGAAAAATCGAAAAAAAAAAAAATCCTCCCGTCATTACCTCGAGAAACATCTCCTTTAACAAATGCATTTTGATTTTTTTGTTTCAAATGATTCTGTTGCGAGTTATGGTGCACACCGCAAACCAACTTTTTTTCGAGGCGCCTCCGGGGTTTAATTTTCACTAGCTCAATTTTAAATATTTTGCAATGCACATTTAGGAGAATGTTGTTCAAATGTTACTTTATTATATGTAAATTTTTCAATAAACGAACACTATTCGTTACGCCAAAAAAAAATCTTAAAAACATGCCTTTTTTTCGCCGAATTAACTTTACCCCGCCGTTAATAGGTGACCTTGAATGACCGTGAACGACTTTGACCCACTGCTGTTTTTTATGCGGCTTGAGGTGCTCCACAAGATGGTTGAAAATAAAATGTACCACATCATTTAAAAAAGTGGATGTGACTTTCACTGTGCGTCAGCGCCTCCACAAAATAAAAAATAAAAATTGGTCGCATTTGATGGCCGACTTCACACTGTACAACTTTTGCCTGGAACATTTTTTCGTGACGTCGATAATTACCGAGTTATTTCGGGTGGCAGAGATAAGAGGGACACCCTGTATACGCATACATACGTAAATAAGCGAAGCTTCTCGACCTCGCAACAATAGGCAGAGGCGTTCTCGCCGAGTAATGTATGGGCGCAGCAAAGGTGTGTGTGGGAGCTGGGGGTGGGGGTTGGGTGTATGCGTGTGTAGTTAAATACATATGTACTTTGCGCATAAGCGCTTTTGAGCGCAAACGCGCTCTTATTGGGAAACCGGCAGGGCAAACAGTAGGGTTTTCCGCCATTCAGGGCTTTCCGCGAAATCGCTGAATTAAGCAGCGCCTGCCGCTGCACAAATAGATATCAAATTTGAGCCCGGCAAAGCCCACTACATAGATTTGGATACAAGAGCACTTCGGAGAGCTCGCGAATTATAACGAATTATTCAGCCGATTTTTGTTACCAGCTCTTTTCAATTGCATAATTCAATGATCCATAGGTATTAAGCCCCAACTGTTGTGCATCCTCGAACTTTGGTCGAAAGGAATTAGCTTTGTCAGCGCATTGAATAATTGCCGGATTTTCGTCGTCAACGCTCGTCAAATTTCTAACGAGCAAAGATAAATTTTGGGAGAGTGGGTACACTTTTTTACGCCCATTAGAAATAATTCTTTGCAGATTATCGTCGTCGTGAAGCTTTCGGATCTAGCTTCGAAACGAAGGATATTTTTTTTTCATTACGTTTATATAGTTCACGCCCCTTTATAAAATGAGCGTTTTATTCATTTTTTTCCGTTGGAATTTTTCACGACTTTTCTCGTTTTTCGCGCCTCGATTTTTACACGGGACGGTGTCGCGAAGAGAAAACGTGACGTGGGTGGCCATGCAAACACGGCAACCCAGATTACGAGCCCTCTTCTTTCGTCACGTTATACGAAAGCCAAAAAGTCGCCGGAGTGGTGACGCCGTCACTACGTGTTGGCGTTGCTCTATACATGCGATTTTTTTTGTACTCAATTTTTTTCGTTAATTTTTTTCATTCCTCGCTTGTCATCTTTTTTTTTAACCCAAGAGTTCATAGTGCGGAATAAATATACTTTTTTAAAAACCCACAAAAACTATTATACTCACCAGAAAGAGAATGCTTTTACAAATCAGACCCTGCTTGAATTTTGTTGATATGTCAAAAAACAAAAAAAATACAGCATTTTTTGTAAAAAGGGCTTTTTCGCGAATTTTTTTTTTTCAAGAATTTTTTAAACATACTTCAAACTAAAATTTTCGTTCCGTTCTTGGATAGGATAATAGAGAAACGTTTGAAGTATGTTCTCAATTTTTGTTCAGCCCCCAAAATAATTCTACGAAATGCTACAGCGCTCTAAAGTGCTTGGGGTGTGACACACCCCATGTGACCACCACGGGATTCTCATGAGGTGTGACCGTCTTGGGTTAATGTACTTCTTACGGGGGTACCCGAGTCGAAATTTTCAGCCTATTTTAAAGGCCTGTGATCCTATGTCAGCCTCACTTCAGTCTGTTTACTGCTAGAAGTCCTACTATGGGTCGTCACATGCTCTTCCTTTGCTGCTTACCTCCTGCATAGGCCCTTATACTCCTACCTAACTTAGCTGAAGTCGTTGCAGCTCCTCTTTTGATTGCGTTTGGGTTCGCATTTGGGATGGTCGCATTCGAAAGAGCGGAGTGGAGAATGACGAATTTAACGGAATCGAACATTTGCAGGGATTTGAGGAAAATATGCAAACGCTCACGTCACTGATGCTTGATTAAGGCGGGAGTCTGAACTAGACGGTCCGAAAAATGGTTTTTTTAACTGCCTATATCGATAGATAAACTATCCAAAAATATATTTACAAAGTTACAGTGGCTAATTGTAAATATTTTCGAAGATACAAGGCCGAATGCAGAGAAGCGATTCATATTTGATATTCATATTTCCGCCTATTGAAACCTTTGAAGCGCGTTTTCTCCAGTTTTCAGTTTCACGATTTTTCCAAATTGGCCGGCGTGATAGCAAAAAAACTAAACGACCTATTGAATCAAACCAAAGTTTACGTTCTTCAGTCTCTTCTTCGAAAATCTCTTCTAAGTGAATTAAAAAAGTCTTTTTATATCATTTTTATAGCACGTTAAAGTGTTTTTCTACATATTTTTTTTTAATCTGAGGGAAAGTTATAATTTCACGATTTTTTCAGCTTTCTCTCAATTCACCCAGAAAAATATTAGACAATTAAATATTTTATTGGTTTACTTCGTTCAGTGGAGAATTCGATTCTTGACTGAAGATTCGAAAAAAAAGCTTTTAAAGTTCTACCACCAGTTCTATAGTCGTAATGATAAGTTTACCGTCAATTTTCGATTTCTACACCGTATGCTGGACCTTCCTCTTCATTTTGAGTTGCCTCAAGCGACGAACGAGTGTTCGTCATTTTCGCAGTAGCCCCTCAACAAAGCTGCAGCAGTCAGGAAAGAGTCCCATTCTGCCCATTCGTCGAAGGGCAGAATATAAATTTGCCAGTTACTAATCGCTGGCGCCCATTCGCTCTCGACGTATCGGGACTAATTTGTGTTGCAAGGTAAAGCCGGTAAATCACGTCACAATATATAAATACATATGTGTGCGTGTGGGTGTGCAATAGGGTGACACAAATTTGAGCTCTATTTTTTTCCCTTTTTCTCACTATCCAAGTATCTTCTTTGACGAGAAAAAAAGAATTGACACGCAAGCTGCGAGCGGTCAAAAATATTTAAAAGTCGCCCAAGTCTCGCCAAAATTTAAATTTTCATTAAAAAATCGATTTTTTTTCGTCCACTTTTCACCCATGAATTTTACGCTTTACAATTTTTAAATTAACCTCGCGAAAGCTCTAGCCGACCACTAAATATTCATTAGCCGGCTTGAGCTTTCGCGAGGTTAATTAAAAAATTATTAAGCGTAAAATTCATGGTGGTGGAGCTGTATATTGGAATCAGAAAAAAATTAGAAGGTCAGAAAATGTAGCTGAGGGTTCGAGCTACAAATTATTCCACAGCGGCGAATTCGTGCGGTCCATAGTTTTACCAGAATTTCATTTTGAATTTTCAAGCCCCGAGAGGGGATGGAAAATCAAAATTCAAGGGTGGTCCGTATAAAAGAAAATATAGAGAAAATAATTCTCCACATTTTGTACATTTAAACCAAACCCGAAAAATCGATTGTTTTTGAGTTATTCAATAAACCATTTTTTTGGTACTTCAACTATTTTTTTCGAGGTGAGGATATTATCGAAGAGTGATGATAAAATACTCGATCGACGCGTCTTCTCACGGGCTACAACGTTCCCATTTGAACGAAAAGTGTACGAATTTTTCGTGAAGACTTATTGAATTAAAACTGATTTTTCAAAATGTCATCCCACTTTTCGACCCGAAAAAACAAAACTAAAGCCCGGATTTTTCTGAACATTTTGAACATTTTCTGAACATCTGAACAATTCACCTCCATTTTCCTTCACCCCCCAAAAAAACTCTGCACCCCCATTTTTAGGCAAACTTGGATTTAGCACTCGCGACACCTACAAAATCACCTGTCAAAAAACTGGCCTTCTAATTTTTTCCGATTACGGAGTTTTTCAGCGACAGCACGACTGTACTATGGGTGAGAAATGGACGAAAAAAAAAAAAATAGATTTTTTAAATGACAATTTGAATTTTTTATAGGCTTGAGCGACCTCTAAATATTTTTTGACCACTCGCATCTTTCGTGACAATTTTTCTTTTTCTCTAAAGAAGATAATTGAATGATAAGAAAAAGGAAAAAAATTGAGCTCAAATTTGTGCCACCCTAGTGTGCATATACAGTTCAGTAATCGGCGACACGACAATTAATTAATTCGTGGGAGTGAGTTAGGCATCGTATATCATATTTATGGACGGTTTAAAATGACGAAGGTCTATCGAATATCCGCGAAAACAAACTTTGCGTCCCTCTGGCACTGGCCTGTCGATAAACGGTTGGATATATGTGCGCGCGTTATTATGCAACGCTGCAGGCTCGTCTCGACGAGCGAAGGACGATCGGACCATCCACCGTATCGACGCGCCACAGTTGATAGGCCCTCCCTCATTCGCTAATGACAAAGCAGACGGATATAATGACTGCGGAACGTTATTTCGTAATTTGTGTCGCCCCCACTCACTCGGGACCCTCCGACGATATCGCGTCTTTCGAAAAAGAAAAAAGAAAAAAAAAATCTGTTCTCGTTGATGAGCTCTGATCGGAGCGTTCGAGCATTTTTCTGTGCGGCGATGAATCACACGCGATTTGTTTTATCTGCGAAACGGTGAGACTGAGGGAGAATGTTGCTTTTTAGGCTTGCACCCGTTCCCCCATCTTTGCAGTCACCCTTTAGTTTAAAATTCCGTATTACTGCGGAATAATTGGTTTCGAAAAAAAAAAATAGAAAAAAAAAACAATTCCCAACTTGACTAGGTTCTTCGTGATGTACACTGTTCGAAAAATCTTCCATGTGAAATATTGATACTTTTCGGTTGCGTCTGGAAGTACAGAGGAGGTCGCAAGCTTTTCCAAAATTTGGGGCTTAAAAAAGAGTCCGATATTCAATTTTTTTTTTCATGAAAGTATTGGGATGACAAGGTTGAGATTTTATCAGGTTGATAAAAAAGTTTTGTCGCAAACATTTTTAAAATGTCTTTTTACGTATTGACAAAATATGACGTCGAGCTATGTCGAGCTATGTCGAGAATATTGTAGAATGTTTTCTACTCTTCCGCGTGACAGGGTATAAAAGGGCGAGCGCGCGTTTTAGTGGACAGAAATGGCTTCGATCTCGCAGGAGCAACTTCGAGCGATCATTTTTTACGAGTGGCGGCGCGGCACCACCGCAAGCACAACTGCTAAAAACATACAGGATGCATTCAGCGAGAATGTAGTTTCTCATCGAACAGTCCAGCGTTGGTTCAATCGTTTTAAATCTGGAGACACAAGCCTTGAAGATAAGGAACGTTCCGGACGACCGTCGACCATAGATGATGAAGCATTACTCCGCTGCATCAAAGAAAAACCGGAAGCAAGTACGCACGAGCTAGCAAGAGAACTTGGCTGCACCTAACCGTCAACAGTCAATCACTTGCACAACTTGGGATACAGGAAGGTTCTAGCTCAATGGATACCACACCGTCTCACCGACGACAATAAGAACTGTCGCGTGACCATCTGCCAGTCTCTCCTGCTTCGCCACCATCGCAAGGAGTTTTTAGAAGATCTTGTGACGGGAGATGAAAGCTGGGTCTTGTATGATAACAGAACGCATTTAGCCTACTGGCTTCCTATCGGAGAAAAACCGCCACACCAACCGAAATCTGATCGTCACTCACAAAAGGTTTTGTTGTGCTGTTTCTGGGACGCAAAGGGAATGCTGTTTCACAATTTTCTCCCTGTAGGTAAGACGATCTCCTCTACACGATACATCGAGAATCTCCAGGAATTGGCAAAAGCTATAAGAAAAAAACGGCCACGACGCGCGACTGTGCACCTTCTCCACGACAACGCGAGACCCCATGTCGCAAAGGAAACCCACAAAACAATCACTGAGCTTCACTGGAATACCGTTCCTCATCCACCATACTCTCCCGACATCGCGCCATCTGACTGCCATTCGTTCAGACATTTGAAGGCATATTTGAGAAACAAAACTTTCAAAAATGTCGACGATCTCAAAAGGGATATTTCAAATTTCTTTGAGTTCCAGCCGCCGCAGTTTTGTGCAAAGGGAATAAGTGAGTTGGCAACTAGATGGTCAAGTGTCATAGAAACCGATGGCGAATATATTGTTGATTTGAAATGTTTTGTATAAGATATATAAATAAATAAATTATATTGAAATTATTGCGACAAAACTTTTTTATCAACCTGATACATACAATTCATACATATAACCTTGCCAAGTTTCAGTTTTTCCTACTGAAAAATATTGATAAGCAATGAAATTATTATTATTCAAACAAAGTATCCGCGTTCGCATGACCAATTGATGTAGGTAGTTTCTGCAACTAGGGTAATCTGAAATAAAAAATAAAAATGCACTCTCAGTACAATCATTATGGGGCTATACCCGTTTGAGCGCTGGAAATTTGGGTGATTTTCGGGAATTTTTTGGATGAAAAGTACTCAATTAAATGTTTCGGAAAATTAAAAATATATTTGGCTATATTTGACCTATATTACATCATTTTTTCATAGAAAAATATTGAGATCCAAGCGACTTATGCGCTGGCTTCGGAGGTGCTAAAAAAAAATTCTTCCATTGCTGACATGATTCCATGCCGATTGAGTAGCTGAAAGCGAAAAAGGAAAAACGTCGTTAAACTGGAAGGTATTTCCTGTACAATGACGTAGGATTTTCGAAAAAATCAAAATCTAACAAAATGGCGTAGTTATGAAAAAACGTCTGTTTTCTCGCCTATAAAATGGTCTTTTCTTTCAATGCCAAATCGTCAATTTTCATACAATCAAAAATATCCTCCGCCATTGTAGAGTAAATATATTCAAGAGTACTCAGTACAAATTTCAAGTCAATCGAATAATTGCTCTTTCGGATACAATGCCAGCAAATTTGAAAAATCTCATTCCGAGAAAAACCGTTTAAAGATTTGACTATCGATTTTTGCAAGATACAATGATATTTACCATAAAAACTGCTAATTACAGGATATTCTTGAAAGTATAAACTGTCGAAAGAGACACAAAAAAATCGATTTTTTTTAAGTGTCACACTGGTCTAGCCCCTTAATCTTTCGTACGACCGGATACTTTCTCGAAATTTTGTAAGTTACAAAAATGACAAGCTCTAAAAATGGTAAAATCGTAACTCGAGCATTTTCTGATTTTTTTACCAAATTCTCGTTGCAAATTAAAGTTAATAATCCAGGCTACAATAATATACAAAAAATCGTATTTCCGAAATTCCAAGCTTAAGTTCCCTTAAGTTTCAATTCAATATTACAATTTCGTGCATACCCAACAAGTTATTCTTCTCCTCAGTGGCGTTAAGAGTTAGGCGGTTAAGGCGGGATATACATTAACAACGATCAAAAAATCAATTTCTTTTTCTTTAAACGTTAGAACTATATATGTAGAATATTTTCCCAAAGTTTCAAAGCGAAATTAGAAAAACTTCAAACGTTACAGCCCGTCAACGCTGTGCTTCACCGCTCGGATTCGGAACGGGCGTGAACTTCAACCGCGTTTTTCTCAAAACTGCATTATCGAAATTGGCGTGCAGGATTACTCGAAAACTATTAAGCCGATTGAGTTCAAACTTGGTAGAAATATTGATAATATTGGTTCCTTCTACTTGACGAGAATTGTTTTTGAAAAATTGCACAAAAAAACGACTTTTTTATTCCACATTTTACAGAAATGTTGCGTGAAATGTTGATTTTTTTGTAAATGCTAATTTTCTTAAAATTGCATTTTCTTCATTTTAATTACCGTCACATAGAAACTATACATGTTCCAACTGAAAAAATATTTGAACTTTTTGCAAATTAAAGTCTACGGGAATCTAGACTGCACGCCGATTCGCAACTCCCGTCATTTTGATGATGAATTCATTTTAAAAAATTGTTTTGTATAATTAAATATACTATCAAAGTATACCTAAAGTTTGATAATTGTAGAATAATTATTTCTTAGTTTCAAAAATCCCTCTATATTGCTTTTTTTTGTTCCTGTCTAAATGTACATCTCGTCTTAACTGTCTCGAACAAAGTCGCTCAAATAGTATTTTCCCCCTCCGCTGCCCTTTAAAGTATTTTTAAAAGAATTTCTCTCGGCAAAAACGAACGGGAGTGCGACGGAAAAAATAAAAAAGACTAATTATTCGACTACCTCTGGCTGCCCCGTATTTTTCGATGAATCAACGTTGAACGTGCGATATTGGAATAAACCGTAGACACAAGGCAGAGACAGAGTGTGTCGTTTGCCACGAAACGGTCCATACATACGGATAACGGGGTATATCGAAGGCCCGGCCACCCCGACGTCCTTCGCCGCGACGGTGTGGAAGCGCCATTTTGTAATTACACGACCGGGGGACTGGGAGCAGAGATATATCGATATTAATCGACGCACCCGGTACTCGCAGTAGCTTTTACGTATTCGTAGTGAACCCAATAGGCTCTAAAACACACTCGCGAATGCTGCCGCTATACACATACGCAAGGCGGGATGTACATACACGCGAATCCTCCACCCGTTTCGCGTCTCGTTGCCTGTGCGCAACCTATAATGCGTATATATTGACATCCGTAAATCGCAGGTTCACAAATATCGTTCGCTTCCTGTTTCAAATGTCGATAAAGTTTGCATCGTTCGGATGCAACGAATATTCATTTTTATTTTTTTTCTCCCCTCTTGCCGTTATCCAAAATAGTTGTTTTTAAATACTATCAAAGATCTACGATCTTTGATGCATGATCAAAGGCATGTCACCCCTTGACTTAAGTTTTTGTCAAATATTTTATGGTGCATTATTCATCGCTCTACATTGGAAGAATTTTGGTTTTTGTTTCAATCAGATCAGTGCACTGCTTGTGGGTGAAACTGCAAAACCACCCCTCGACACCCCTTTGTTTGAGGGGTGGTTTCCCATCTTGAAACCGTTTTTTCGCAGATAAGAAAAAATACGTGTCCAATAGTTTTCAGTGCTTTATTACATATATGAGTTTCAATAAAATCGACGGCGGAAACTTAAGGCGGGATATACATTAAAACAGGAAAAAAAGCAATATTGAGGGATTTTTAAAACTAAGAAATAATTATTCTACAATTATCAAACTTTAGGTGTGCTTTAATACTATATTTAAGTATACGAAACAATTTTTTTAAATTAATTCATCATCAAAATGTCGGAGCTGTGGCAGAGCAAGGTCGCCGCGGGAGTTGCGAATCGGCGTACAGTCTAGCTTCCCGTAGACTTTGATTTGCAAAAAAGTTCCAACCTTTTTTCAGTTAGAACATGTATAGTTTCTATGTGACAGTAATTAAAATGAAGAAAATGGCACGCATATACAACGAAAAATCAACAATTCACGCAATATTTCTGTAAAATGTGGATTGAAGAAGGAGCTTTTTTTCCAATTTTTCAAAAACAATTTTCGTCAAATAGAAGAAATATCACGCTGATTTTTCGCCAAAAAAGGGGGAAATAATTTGTTTTATTTAAAACGGGAGATTTTTTTGCCTGCAAGAATTACAGTCTTCCAGTATGTTTGACGATATCGCAAAAAAATCGCCAGAGTGGCACGGAGCGAGGTTCCGGTATAAAAAATTAATTTGTGGGGTTTAATTTTTTTACCCTAGAACCTCGATCCGTGCCACTCTGGCGATTTTTCTGCGAGATCGTCAGACATACTGGAAGACTCTGTAACTTTTTCAGCCAAAAAATGGCCGTTTTTTAATTTAAAAAATAATTTCCTTCTTTTTTGGTAAAAAAACAACGTTACCGGAACGTAAACATTATTTCAAGTCGTCCGCTCGTAAGCTAACACAAAACTACAACTTTTATGTACAGACTTTTTTCTCAGTTCCTTCTAGTTTCCGAGATACATTCATTTGAAAAAAAAACACATTTTCTAAAATGTTGAATAAAAAAATCTGAAGAAATTCACATAGAATGCCTTTCAGTAGTACTTTGATATAACCAATTTCTATAGTAGAAAACTGCTATAGAACATTTCTATAGTAGACAAAATGGGGGGGGGGGAGGACAAGGACATCATCTCGCGAGCGTCTCTGCTCAAAAGATGCAAAACAATTGGCCATTTTCGAATTCTCGTAACGCAGAGATATTCAAGATACGAGAGAAATGATCGCCGATGCAATCAATAATATTTCAGCGTGAAGAAGAAGCGAGCCAATTTTGTACAAAGCGCTCGAACGATTAACAACGACTATCGACCCATGCAGAAATTTTTTGGGGACTCCCCAGATCCTACCAGATCCCTATGGGGATTTGATAGGGACGCCCCAAGTAAGGAGTCCACACTGGAATCCAAATAGATTTGTTGGGGATTCCCCAGGTTCTACCAGATCCTTATGGGGATTTGATATGGACACCCCAGGTAGGGAGACCACATTGGAATCCAAATGGATCCTGGGCTGTTTCCAGATTAACGTGGTTTGAGAATTTTTTACTAGAAATTATATAAAATAGGATTTCGCGACGCTCTGTAAAAAATTATTCTTTGATGGTCCCGTGTACAGATGTGCTTAGGAGTTTCAAGATGCACCAACGTGTTTCTAGGAATTTGTTAGGATATCGAATAATACAATATATAATTATATTCTTTAGTAACTTCTTTACTTTAGTGCTTACCCATATTGTATATTTATAGTTTGTTATGGGCTAGTATTTTTTATACGAATAAAAAAGCTTGTTATAAATTTTAATATGCACACTTTTTGAATTTTTAATACTTGTGCGCATAAAAATTTGTTTTGGACGTGACGGCAATCGGGTTACGATTGCGTCTGCGGTTTATCGCTGTGGGTGTGGAGTTTTGTTAGAGCGGCTTAAATGAGGTTTTAAAAGAAAATTAAATGTAAGTATGAAATCATATTTTTATAAACATGATATCTATTACACATTCGCTTAAGTTTGTAGCCCGTAACATCAATTTCCACCCGACCCGGTGGATTTTTCATCGGGATCCAATAGGGATTCCCCATCGGGATCTAACAGGGATTCCTTGTCGGGAGCCAATAGGAATTCCCTATCGGGATCCAATAAGGATTCAGAAAATCGCTTCCGACAAAAGAAAGACACCGGGCGATAGAACATAAGCGGCGCAGGGTACATATATATTCGTGTCGTCGTTGAAAAGCGCGCGACGATCGAGTTACTGCGCAATCGCGATCGTAAAATTTATTTACTCCAAACACGCATTAATGTTTGTTACATTCCAATGATGCAAGCATCAACCTTATTAAAGTGTTTAAATTTTATATGATATGAAAAGTATTCAAAGAATATCCCGCCCATAACTGCACAAGTATTTTTGCTTAGTAATAGTATAAAAAGTGTATAAAAACTACGTTACAGCATAAGAAGTATTTAAAGTATTTTTAAAAAGTTCATAAAGTATAAAAAGTACTCGAAGATATAGATATAAGATATAAGTATTCGAAGAATACTATACAAAGCACTATAAATATTCAGTATGGGTAAACAATTTAAAAAAAAAAACAAAAAAAGTATATTATGGTATTCGATATGTACTCCTTTGTAAACAATAAATTGATCTCTTTAGTGTATCAATGCTTTTATTTTTTGTAGCATTTTGGGCTTACAGAATGCGATATGATCGATCAAGCATCGTATCGGATTCCGTTCAATACTGTGGGGAAGCTTTAAGATTCTTACATTGGATTCCGATGGGAAATCCCTATTGGATCCTAATAGGGAATCCCTATGGAATCCCTATGGAATCCCTTTTGGATCCCGATGGGAATCCCTTTTGGATCCCGATGGGGAGTCCCTCTTGGAATCCAATGTACGAGCGTGACGTTTCCTGATAGGGATCCAATGGGGTGTCCCGTTGGATCCCTATCAGGGAGTAGGGAGAAGTAGGGGAATCCTATAGGATTCCAAACACAATTTCTACCTGGGGAGATGATCGTAAACGCGGTTAGAAGCCGGACGATCGATTAATTTTCGTCCAACCTTTTATCCAAAGCACCCCTGTTCTCGAAACGAGAACTCATTCAACTTTAAACGTCTAACTGCACAAACGAACGATCGATATGCAGATGGGCCAAAATGTCGAATTCGAAAATGACGAATGTTTGAATATAGATAGATCAATCTTACTACAGTCTGTGAAGTCGAAAATAACAATTACGAAAATGAACATCTCGGAAGTTGATTATAGCGAAAAACAAAAATCATATTTAATAAAATATCGAAAAACATAACATCAACGGGCCTGTATGCCTAACACCAAATAATTCGAGACGACGATTCTTCAAATTATAAAAAATGGCGATGGTTCACAATGCAGAAAATCATTAAAGCGAACGTCCAAAAAGTAGAGTGGTTGAAATCGCGGAGGGTCAAAATGTAGAACGGCCCAAATGGCGAATCGAGCAATACGTTACTTGCGCCTCAGAGTGAACCTACGAGATGGCGCTGGCGGTCTGTCGGCTAAAATATCGTAAGACAGTCACCCCACGTGACGGGCCCCACCACGTTCCCCATTTTGGCCGTTCGACCTTTCGGCGTTCGACATTTCGGGCCATCGACATTTTGCGTTTCGATATATTGCTTTTCGCCATAGACGGTATTATGCATATTAGGCACTCGCTATTTTTTGTTTCGGAGATACGGGTGTTCTACATTTTTCGATTCTGTATTTTTATGTTCCGAATTGCCGACAATCTGAATATTCGTTTTCGAATAAATTACCACTCCAATAAATAATGGTTCAATTTATAATCATTCGATTTTTTTATCAGTCGAAAGATAAAATTTCGAATAATTTAACTTTCGTTATTTTGAGAGTTCGTAATTCTGTCATTTCGAAATCTTTGTCGTTCTATATTTGGTCATTCGACATTTTTACCCCCACCCGACAAAATGGAAGATATTCAAATCTGAGACATTGAAAAAAAATCGAAGTACCCACATGTCAATTTTTTTCTTCGATAACCACAGTATTTATATTTCAAAAAAAAAAAAATCGAGACCCTCTCTCTATATATATGCCCATATGGTCAAACTCTCACAACTCTGAGACCCTCAACTGAGGGCGAAGGAAGCGAGGTCTCAGTATTTCGCGTGTAACAAAACGCCTCCATTCAATATCTCTCTCTCTCTCTCTTGGCCATTCTTTTGCTCTTTCTCAGGGGTAAAGCCCTCGCAGTTGTCGCGGCTAGTGCCTCGGTGACGCTGCACAGACTGTGCTCCCGGTACTTCGTGTTTCGGGCATCGTAATAAAGTGTGCTGTAGCTTTCGTGTCTTTCGTATCGTCTTTCGCTACGTCGCGAGTTGTACTCGCGTCGTCCCAATACCGGCTACTACTACTATTACTATTACAACACTACCATGTTACTATCACTATAACTACTACTACGATTTTTCCGAGTGTCGTTCGCCAGCACGGGGAGAACCCATGGCCTTTCTTTCCGTTCTTTTCTCTCTCGCCAGGCGGGCGCTCGAAATAACGAGCGGGTGCGGAAGTACAAAGGATCGTACGATATATTTCGCTCTTCGGCCTTCTCGTCCTCCTCCCCCTGCCCCACCCCCCTTCTTCCATACTTTCTTCTCTTTCAACCCTCGTACCTTCGCCTCTTTCACTCGCCCCATCCGTCTCTCCCTCTCACCTTTTTTCTCTCGTCTCTGCTTCGCTATGTAGCTTCGCATGAGCGAACCGGCGCTCACTGCCACCGGCAGACCTCCCAAAATCCTCACACCCCACCAGCCCCCGGATCGCTATGCCCTCGTCCCATCCGGCATACACAGTGACGCGCCGAACGAAACGTTCCATGCCAATTGGACGAATTTCTACTCCCAGTGACGGACAGTATCTCAATTGTTCGCTTCGTCATTGCCCACCCCCCCCCCCCCCCCGTCCCATCGCCCTCGTTTGACGGAGACAGATTCGACTGTTCCGACTGCTGGTCCGTGATAAGATCTGATATTAGCTTTTGCGTCGAAAAATTCGGAATTTCAGTTGTTCATAGGGGAGATTCTTTTTCGTGAGAGATATCTTTGGAGATACTGTTTTGTGTAAAAGAAATATCTGTTGTGTGAGAGAGTTCAGGGCAAAATATTGATCGGACGATTGTTTAGTGGGTTGCTGGAGTTTGGGATTTTTCTTGAACTCTCGTACGACGAATGTCACCCTTCGATCGGTAGCTGAGAAATGTAAGGAAAGGGTGATTATTCAAGGAGGGTCGAATGTCTCCCCGAGCAGAGTTGAAGGATGTTGATATTCATAGATGTAGATTAAAGTCTAATAAAATATGAAGTTTGAAGCTTCCGGAAGTTCGGCTACATCGCTGACATATTCAGTGCCAATTGGGGATGAAATTTCAGCTCAGTTCGCAGCTCTCCATTGGGAAGTGTGTCTAGATTTGAATAGGTTTTTTTTCTCGGTGATTAAATGGCGAAATGTACGAAAAGTTGCACTTTTATCGAACGTATAGTTGCGTGTAGAAAAATCGGCATATTCAAATACCCGTCGATGGAACGCTTGATCCTCTTTGAAGTCGTCGAGGGCGACAAATCATGGTATTGATGTTTGCGTGTACTTTTTTCGTATTCTGGTATTTTTGTTTACCACATTTGGACTACGAAAGTCACTGAAACATTTTTGAGAATCTTTAACACAAATTTACAACCAAAAGCAGCAAAAAACATCCTCGATGATAATCAAAATGAATTAATTAAAAGAATAAATGAAAAGGAATATCCCTTGCATTCCAACGATGGAAACTTCAGCACTGTGACAAATCGATTTAGCTGAGTCTCCACTTTGACAACGTTAAAATTTGCATCGTTGAAATACGATTTTTTTTTTCGTCATTTTTCATTTCTTTATTTTTATCATTATCCAAAGCCTTTTTTGCAAATTGCCATCGTAGACCTCCAATAAAAACACGTATAGAGATTCGATCGATTTTCACAGCCTAAATCGACTGAATAAAAGATGTGCAATTTGAACAACAAAAAAAAAACAAAATGCGTCGCGTTCCAACAAACTTCAATGCCATCCACTGTGGAACATTTCATTCAGGGCCATAAACGAGCAGATTGGTTTCCACAAACTTCAAGACTTCAAAACTCCAGACGAATGGTCTTCTGATAATCGAATAAACATGTGCCCGGCATTCGTCATCCAATAAATATTTACCGTTCCGGCTGATCATTGGAACTTTTGGAAGCATAGCAAAATATAAAATGCATTGTGTCCCCGGCGCATCTCGACCAGCTATCAGGTCTATCGGGTCTTCCGCATCTGTCGAACAACTCAAAAAGTTCCAGGACGTTCCCAGTGTGACTTTGACACAGTCGGGTGGTCCTGGAGAACCCTGTATCTCCGTGCAGCCCCAAAGAGCCGCTTAGCTCTCGTGGGACAACGGGATAGCGTGGGCGTGCAAGAAGAAGAAGAAGAAGAAGTAGCGGAAGAGCGAGGAAGGCCGATACGCGTATACAGACACGTACACATGTCGGTTGGTCACCCCCGAACTATACGTCTTTATAGGAGGCTTCGTTACGTCGATTTATCGTTTAATAAAAGGTGATACATGGCCGCGAGAGGCCAACAGACCTTCTCGCCCTCGATCCCGCATACAATTCCCCCTTCTCGTTTTTTCTCCTCCTCCGCGCCTGCCTCCATAGCTACCCGCTATTTTCTCGAGAGCAAACTGTACTTGAATGAACCACCCCCAACCTGTGTGTACACAATACTTTTTCCCGGAGTCGGAAACGCGGAAGAAGAGAGTGGAGACCACAAAGGAGCGAAGAGATTCGCAACCTAGATGGAGACCTCTCCGTGGCAAACTACGATCGTCGAATGTACTTTTTTTTTTGGTGGTTTATTTTTCTTCATCTTCTTTGCCGCGTTTCCGGCGTCTCGCTTTATGCCACAAAAGTCAACGGTGCAACCGGAAATATGTCCCGAGTGCGCGCCAACGTCTCCAACGTTATGTCTTTAGGTGCAGCCGAGCAAATTTGTCCCAAGCGCAAGTAACGAAGACGTCTAACGCGCAAACTCGGGCAAAATGTGCGGCTACGTGTGTGGAAACTTTACACGCGTATGCCATGTACAGATACGACGGAAAATAGTTTATCGCGGGCTTACGTTGTTAGAGAAAGTGGTAATCCGCTTGGAGCACATGGGAAATCTTGACAACTCCGTATATCGACGTTTCGCTCAGGGCTTACATCACCCTTCGTCTTCACTCCTTCTCTGGCTCTTTCTCTCGCCGTGGATGCTTCCATCCCGTTTCTCTCTGTCGTCTGTGTCTCTCTCACGCGTCATCTCAATTTCGCAATGCGCTTCGGTCTCGATGCAGTCTTCTGATACAACACCCCGTCGAGATTTCTATGCTTTTCCTCCATCAGCTGAAAGTTAGGTCGCCATCGGTTAGAAAAATATGGAACCGACAAATAACGATGGCAATATCGATGTTACATCTTACTAGACTGAAAAAAAAATTCGTTCATCCAACCAATATTCAATTGGTTTAACAAAATGTATCTTTAAGGGAGACTTTGTCCTTGGAGTGCCATATTTCAGGTGTTTACATTTTTTTTTTTTTTAAAGGAAACGAGTAAAGCTTTTTGAGTGCGGTTTTTTTCTTGCTTTTATTCATGATATACAGAACGTTAAAAAATGTTTTTTTGAAGAAAAAAAAAAACCAAAATGGCGGCCGTTGGAGCTCCGCGAAAACAGGTCCTCAAATTGCGAGAGGTAAACGGCTGACATCACTGCCCCCTCTTTGTTGATCTGAAACACAAATTCAAAGCATATTATCAATCTGTGACCCGTTGGTCATGGAATGACGGATGGGTTTTTCGTTTAGTACAAATTTCGGAAAATGGCGGCAATTAAAAAAAAATCGAATTTTCGCGATTTTTTTCGCATAAAAGATAAATAATAAATGCAAAAATGTATCTATCGAAAAAACTATCCGTCATTCCGTGAAGACATATTTTCTGAGTATGCTCTCCAAATTTCAGGTCGATATGTTAATTACAGCGGTCAGGAGAATGTCAGCCATTTTTAAAAACGTGTTTTCGAGAAAAACGCGTTTAAAGCTTTGTAATGTGTTTACACAAATGTGTTTATAATTACCGCTAATCGGCAATGCCTGGTCCATAGAGGCATCCCTCCTCTTCTTCTAGCTGCTCATGTTGAGCCTCTAACATCTCCCGCTGCCCCAAGGACAAAGCCTCCCTTAACCCTTTCAGTCACGGTGGAACCGCTACGGTCCCACCCTTTAAAACATCACCTCAGAGCTCTAATATTGAACCAATGCCTCTGAAAATACGGATCTAGGGGCTTTTTGAGTCGCTGATCACGAATATGAGGTCATATTTTGAAAATTCAAAATGGTGCATCCGATATAGTCGATCCAACTGGGCAATGCAACAATAAAAATTTCAATCATATAAAATCCTACTTTATTAGGAATATTCCTTCAAATATACATTAGAAATAAATATTTCAGTTAACTTGAGATCATTCTGCAAACAAAATAATTTATGACTGCAAAATTAAAATCCGTGGTTCCTTATCATTATCATTGATATGCACTTCATATATATATATATATATATGGGTCATTCCATGTCAAATCGACAAATTTTTTACCTGACCCCCTTTGATTTCGCTGAAAACTTTCTATCTTTTTCTACCCCCCGAAAGTTATTTTTCAGAATTTTTTCAAATTTTTTTTCCCGACTCAAAAAAAGTTATGAATTTTTTAAAAAAACCGCTCTTTTATTTT
>OZ023321.1:22868922-22921422 GCA_964007375.1 Ophion obscuratus | reverse complement strand
TTCATTATCTTTTTTTTAGGCGTGACATTTAGCATCCAGAATTTTTACCTAGAACAAAAAACAAAAATTCTCGCCAATCTACGTTAGAATACCTAGAGAAGTACGCACGGAAGTAAAAAAGTATCACTTTATTCGAAAGTTGTAGGTGTTTGAACTTAAGGAGGTTGGAGCGTTAGCCACAATCCAAGGTTAAATTTAATAAAAAAATACGTGTTATTGTTTACACTATACTGACTCTTTACGAATTTTTTGAACTTTTTTCACCACCAAGCACCAGAGATAAAAAATAGTTTAATATATGTAATTTAACGTGCGGTTAGATGGGCAAGACTTTCACACTAAAGGTTATGTAATTTTTATTGTTATTTAGCACCAAGATAAACCATTTCTAACAACGGATTAACGCAAACTGAACCTTTGTGAACATTTAGAAAAAAAAATCCTCATCTTGCCCATCGTAAACCATGGGTCAATAATCTCGTGACGTAAATATGAATAGGCATAATTATGAATTACTCAAAATTTCATTGTGATTTGTATAAAACATTCGTTGTCGTAGTTTTTTCATAATAATCATCGATAATGTTATGCTTTTTCAAGTTGGTAGTAACACAAAAGTTTTTCTACTTTACGTAATAAAAGTGTTAAAATGCATAATTTTGCCCTTGAATTATACATTTTTCAAAATTAGCATATATAGAATAAATCTGTACTTCGTATGCATTTTTTTGAGGTTCATTGAAAAAAATAAAAGAATAAACCGTCATTGACTCAACTGAATTGCTCCAATCTTCTTGAGAAATGAATTTTCAGTGCAAAATTTCGTTATAACTGCTCATAAACTGCTCATAAAATAAAAAGTTTTCGATTAATCAGAAATTTAGTACGTACTTCTCTGCGAAATGCAATTAGAAACATAACTTTTAAATTTAAAGTAAATCGAGTGAATATTGTTGAAGTTATTTGTCACGCCAATTGGAAAAAAGCTGTTTCGAGAAGTTTCGAGTAGTCGGCCATTTTGTACATAAAAAATATATTTTTTCTAACAACTTGATATTTATACTAAATAAATGTGTAATTAATTTTATGAATGAATCACTTTTACAGGCGAAAAAAAATTGTTAAATTCGCACATGATTATACGCCCGTTACTCTGCCCTAAGGCCTTAAGTGTCCATCTTCATTTTTGTTGAAACTCATGTATGTGATAAAGTACTGAGAACTATTAGACACGTATTTTCTTTATCGGCGGAAAAACGCTTTCGAGGCAGGAACCACCCCTACAAGAAAGGCGGGTGAACCCTTAATTTAATGCTTTTTCTATACTTCTATAGTAGATTTTTCATCGCTTGGCATCAGGAGAATTTTAGTTTTCGTTTTATTCAGATCGGTGGACTGTTTGTGGGTGAAGCTGCAAAATCACTCCTCGACACGTCTTTCTTTGAGGGGTGACTTACCGCCTTCAAAGCGTTTTTCCGGCGATAAAGAAAATACGTGTCTAATAGTCTTCAATGCTTTATCACATATATGAGTTTCAACAAAATCGAAGGCGGGCACTTAAGGTATTTCTTTCACGAACCCAAATATTTGACAATCAATTAATTTTCGCCTACGATGAAGTAGAAATACATCCTAGTATACTGGAAAAAATATCATGCCGAGTTACCGAACTTTTAACAAGAAATTTAAAAAATTAATCTCTATACCAAATAACTTTAGATGTCTGGCACAAACTGTTTTACGCATATGAAATTTTTTGAAGATTCCTCAATGCCAATAAAAACAGGGTATCACCGAATGTTCAAAGAAAATATCAACAATAAACTTTTTTTAAATCTGACGAACAGAACATTTTTCGTAACCGCGACGTTCCAGAAAAAATGTAAAAATGTCTAAATCTACTTAATTCATGAATAATTTTTCGGATCAGTTTGTAGTTAGGTATAATAAATTATGGTAAATTATTTTTATTAACTCTTACTGGTCGCACTTCTGTAGAATCACCTTCCTGCCACAATTGTTATAAAAATTGAACTATTGAATATTTTTACATGGAAATTTTGTCAGATCATCTAAGGAGTTCACTTTAAAAGATAATGTAGATTATTTAGCCAAAAAATCGAAATCAACCCTTACTTGCTACACTCCTGTAAAATACACATGAATAAATTTTCGCATAAGAATAAAAGTGGGTGGGGTCTTTCGAGCCCCACAGTGTCAAGTAAGGGTTAACCACTGGGTCCACTGTCATTTACTACTGATTCAGAAGGGCCCTGTTCATGCGCCCTCCAAACGCGACCCTCCGCGAAGGAAATACCTACCTTAAGTCATTTTTCTCGTCAGATGATTTTTATCATTTTAGAACTTTTCTCTTTTTTTTTGAGCCTTCGATTTGTGAAAATAAACGTTCTAGTTTTCCCACACTTTACCGAAACTTTGAGGTTCCGAAAAACACGGGTTTTTCTTTGCAACCACACAAAAACGTGGTCTTTTGAATATGATGAAACCGTGCATTCTACACTTTTTCTACAACCCCCAATACACGATATGATAATTATTTATTGCTCAGGCTAATATCAAGCATCCTCCCAATTTATCGGCGTGAAGACTAAACGTCCGAACAATTAAAAACACAATTTTTAGCGGCTTTTTTTTCAAAAACGCCATTTTTCCACGAGTGACATTTTATCGATGAGAATGTCGTGTGTGATGACATTTTTGGAGTATTCCGCCGAACCCCCCCCTTCATACTACAGTAATTTCTGGTGTTAAGCTATGTAGAAAAAATGCTCGTCTGAGACGGCCCCTCTCGGCGTCGCTGCTGAAATGTCAATCTCCGCTTTGAGGTTGGGGGAGCGCTGCTTTGCCAAGCTTTCAGTGGGTAGATTCGAGACATATCCCTGGCGTGTCACCGCCGGGCGAGGGCGACGTTCCACCACCTCTTCGCTCTTGTTCGCTTCAATGCTCGGGAATGCCAATCTCGCGCCGGGGACGCAACGAACGTGCGATCGGTGTTGTACGGGGACTCGAAGCCCCGAGTGATATGGTAGCTCGATTGCAGCGACGTCAAGGAAAGAGGCCGGGGAGGGACACTATATATTGTCGCTATCGTGTAGAACGCTCTGTGCGTTATCGTCCCACCGACTCTATCTGACAAGGAACATCACTTGAGTGTCGGCCTTCGATTCTGTTGAAACTCATATATGTGATGAAGCATTTAAAACGATTAGACGCGTATTTTTTTTCTGTGAAAAAACGTTTTTAAGGGGGGAAACGACCCCTGAAAGAAAGGTGTGTCACCCCTTAATTTATTTTTTGTCAATTATTCTACAGTGGATTTTTCACTACATTACATTAGAAGAATTTTGGTTTTCGTTTTGAACTATGCTTATGGACTGCTTAGGGGTGAAACGGCTAAACCACCACTCGCAAAGCCTGTCTTTGAGAGGTCCTTTCCCCCCTTAATATGTGCAAAAATAACAATATGGCGGACATTTTTCGAAAAAACAAAGAAACGTTTTTTTTTCGCCGTTATTGGCAAAAAAATAGTAAAAAAGAAAAATTAAAAAAATCCTTGATATGCGCTATAGCTATAGTTGCAAAGAATATGTGGTTAAAATTTCATAAGGTTCAGTAGTTTCGAAGATTTTATCAACAAGCCGTCGAAAAACGTTGTTTCGAGAAAAACGCGTTTAAAGTTTGTTTGGGTTACATGAATATATATTTTTTTAAATGTTCAATGTATTTTGAAAGTGTATTTATTAAGTGTAACAACTTTCAATCAATATCTATAATCTAAATCTCTCAAAAGTGCATGAAAATAGCCTTTTCTAGCGTTTAAAGTGAGAAGACCCCTTAATGCTTTATCACATATATGAGTTTCAACAAAATCGACGGCTAACCCTTCAGTGATGTTCATTGTGAGTGTACTGCATCATTTCTACGACTTGTTCGATCATTTTCACTGTTCACAAGAGACCGTACAATCGCTTGCCATGCGTGATCTCGTGGAAGGTCTCAGCTCGAAAATTCCATGGAGATCTATGGAAAAATATCGGAAATCTCGCAACTCTCGTTATTTTATTCGTGCTGTGATCTTGCCAATGTTGTTTGGGTTTATTTGGTTTCGTTGTGCCTTGGCTGCACTGCCGGCAGCTTCGAAGTGCCCAGCTTAGAGTTAATAGTTAATAGTAACCCAGCCAGAATGTTAATAGTTTTGGGGAAAACAAGAAGCACGGCGAAAATCATAAATTTTAGTCGTTTGGGGTATGGATCCATTTTATCGGATGTAAAGAATCTCAGGTGAGCTTAAAAATGCGATTTCAGCCGCCGAACACCGAAAATTTCAGATAATGAACACGGGAGAGGGAATACGCGGTGACCCAAACAAACTTAACGGGTTACTTACTTACATCTATCTAGAGGCCCGATAAAAATTGCCAAATTCCGATTTTTTTTCGGGAACACGGTTGGTGAAAAAGAAACGCATTTTTTTTTAACACGAAGGTACATATATTGAGAGCTTTTAAAAAAAAAGTCACCGAAAAAATACAGAAAAACATGATCGCCGGCAGATGATGACGTTTTTTTCGCGCCGTTTGGCGGTGGACACTATCCAGCTTAAACGGTCCATCAGAAATCTGGAAACTAAAGGGGTTATTTAATTCGACAATAAATTCAAGTCATACAATAAATTCAGACGATCGTTGATTTTTTAAATAATTATTTTAAACAAAGTGGCAACGAAGTGAAACTCGAGCATACAAAATCTATTTTGAAAAGTCGTAATTTTTGCGTAACTATTAAAAAAAGAAGATGGATTTAAAAAAACTGAAATCGTCAACGACCTTTAAATGTTTCTCGTCGTATCTCCTGTAAGTTTGGAAAAAATCCACCAAGTGGTTCTCGAGATACAATGTCCACTGACTTGGAATAGAGTTTTATATACCGGCGGCCATGTTTTTGTTGTTTCTCTGTGTTTTTTTCAATGGCTGTTTCTTTTTTCGACTACTTCGAAGCTTTTGTTCAACATATATGTGTGTTATACCTTCCTGTCAAAATACCTTCGTGTTTTAAAAAATGCGTTTTTTCTTCGCCAACCGTTTCCGAAAAAAAATCGGATTTTGGCAACTTTTTTCGGGCCTCTTGGTAGATGTAGTCCCTTAAAGCAATCAACGGAAACCCGAAGCAGGTCCAAGCTTACAAAAAACAGATTTTCATTTATTCGTTCTTCATCGGTGAATTTTCGTTCAACTCAAAACTGATCCAAAATCAACCACATCTCCATGCAGACATTCTTGTTGCGTGATGTTTTTTACGATATTCAAGCTTGTGGTTCGTTGAACTGCAATGGCAACCATTGTTTTTTTTCTCCAATCTACGGCACGTTTCGGCAGCCTCAGGCATCAGTCAAATTTTTGTTTCGGATCTTCACAAGTGACCTCTAACCTGAATCAGCGAGAAAAACAATCGCGTGGCAATGGAAATTGCGAAATAAAAAAAAATTATAGTTTTCGGTGCATTGCCCCGACCCAAACGAACCACTCAAACTCAAACAAACAAACCAAGCAACCAAATAAAAATGGCGAAATAAAAAATTATAGTTTCGGTGCATTGCACCGACCCAAACAAACCGAAACAAACCCAAACAGCCCAAGCAAACTTCAAAGCACATCGCCTCTTTGGCGTTCATTAAGGGAAGGGTAGGGGTTTCAGCGTGAAAAAAAACTTTTTTTCGAATTTGTTTCATCTATATGGACATGGTAAATTTATTGAAACCCTTTGTACATTGTTAAGTGTCATTTCAAGAACATTCCGTGAAATTTGTACGCGAAAATATCCACAAACAAGCCGGTGACAAAGCTTTTCCAAGAACGCCTTTGGAAAAACACGATTTGCGGTGTTCACTGTATCTCAACTAGAAATTATCTGCAATCAAGTACCATTAAAATTTAGTCAAAGTATCATCAAATCCTCCCCCAACGGTCATTGATAATTTTTTTTTCATTTCTAAATTTTTGGTGTTTTATCTGGTATTTGTCACGAAAAATTCCGCCATTTTGGGGAAGGAAAACCCCCTCAATGTAAACAAAATCTCAAACTAACCGTTGGGGTGAGGTATTTCAAATGTAGAAAGTGTGTACCAAGTTTGAAATAAATCGGTCATGTAGTTTTCAAATGGCAGTGAACACGGACTTTGAAAAAGTGGTTTTGAGAAAAAACGCGGCACCGGCTTATTTCTGGATATTGTCGCGTACAAATTTCACGGAATGTCCTTGAAATGGCACTTAAGAGAGACTTTGTCCTTGGAGTGCCATATTTCAGGTGTTTACATTTTATTTTTTTTAAAGGAAACGAGTAAAGCTTTTTGAGTGCGGTTTTTTTATTGCTTTTATTCATGATATACAGAACGTTAAAAAAATTTGTTTTGAAAAAAAAAACCAAAATGGCGGCCATTGCAGCTCCGCGAGAACAGGTCCTCAAATCGCGGGAGGTAAACGGCTGGCATCACTGCCCTTTCTTTGTTGATGTGAAACACAAATTCAAAGCATATTATCAATCTGTGACCCTTTGGTCATGGAATGACGGATGGGTTTTTCGTTTAGTACAAATTTCGGAAAATGGCGGCAATTTAAAAAAAATCGAATTTTCGCGTTTTCTTTTCGCATAAAAAGATAAATAATAAATGCAAAAATGTATCTATCGAAAAAACGATTCGTCATTCCATGAAGACATATTTTCTGAGTATGCTCCCCGAATTTCAGGTCGATATGTTAATTACAGCGGTCAGGAGAATGTCAGCCATTTTTAAAAACGTGTTTTCGAGAAAAACGCGTTTAAAGTTTTGTAATGTGTTTACACAAATGTGTTTATAATTACCGCTAATCGGCAATGCCTGGTCCATAGAGGCATCCCTCCTCTTCTTCCAGCTGCTCATATTGAGCCCAAATTGATTTTTTGAAAATTTCAACGACAAAGTCTCCCTTAAAAATGTACAAAAGGTTTCAACAAATTTACTCTATCCATATAGATGAAAAAAAATCGCAAAAAAGTGTTTTTTTTTCACGCTGAAACCCCTACCCTCCCCTCAACGAGACCAAACTCTTTTCAAACGTAACGCCTCACAGAATTCGCGACAGAAGTCGGAAACGTCAGTCCTGTGTCCGGAGCATGTCGGGCGACGAGTTCAGAACAAGAGGATCAATTTTCGAGTCGTTCGATCGCTCGCGCACGTACGTAACCGCGCTCGAGCTGTATCATCCATCCGGTCGAGTTCTTTCATCTTTCGGCCTCGTGCCCCGAGCGTATTACCAAAGTTTTTCCATTTCCCGTTCGCCGTGAGCTCTACGTACGGTTGAGTCTCTCAAGACCAAGTGTCCTCCCCTTATATTCCTCGCGCAGAGCTCATCGTTGTCGCGGTCCCCAAAGGGGCAAGTTTTCGTTCTTCACGGGGATTTTGCAATGTGAGCTGACACTCAGCGAAGAATAGAGGTGCGAAGCGCTCGATCGTCGGGTTTTCTGCGTTGCGTCGTTTCGTTTCCCGCTACTTGATTCGTGTATGGAGATGAATGAAAGAAGAAGAGAAAAAAAGGGGCAGGGTCGGACGTAGTTTGCCGTCTTTTCATCCGGGGATGCTCGGAGGTACCTAAATCTGCGCGAAAGAAAAAGCGACCTCGACGGAGAATCGGACGTTACGGTCAAAGGGGTGAAACGAGGGGACGAATGAGCAAGTGGAGAGACGAAGTCGCCAGCGGTAAAAGGCAGCGACAGATATATAAAAGCAGATCAACGAGCATTTTTATTTTTCTCTTTTTTTTTCAACTCGTTACTTCTTTCCATCCATCCCCGTTACGCTGCCTTTGATCGCGGCTGAAAGTGAGCGAGAGCGCAAGAGGGCGGTACGAAGGGGATGAAAAAAAAATTATTCCAGCTTGCCAAACAATACGTGAGGGCTGCGTTGCCACGCGGCTCTCCTTTTTACCGTTCGTACTGCGCTTTCTCTTCGTTACACTCTTTCATCCGGGCTATAAGCTCCGCGGCGGTGACCGAGCTACCTTCGTGCCGGCTCGCTCAACGAATGAGGAAACTCCAAAGTTCGTTAATTACGGAGTTTCAACAGCTTTTCCCGGGATCGACGAGCCGGAGCGGTGCTGCCCCCAGCTGGGTCTAATATATATATATATATATATAAAGTGGTTAAAAAGAAATCAACTTTTTTCTCACCGGAAAATTGAAGTATGTTAAGAAAAAGTAAGTTTTGCAAAATTTGAAGTTTCTAAACAATTTTTTAGTTAGTGCTCAAACGCCTTTTTCATGTTTTTTTCCCATGATTATCGGAGTATTATTTTTTTTATCTCGATGCAGAAAATGTCAGTGCGTGATCCAATGTAAGTCTTGATTTAATTTGTGCTGTAACAATGCACAATTTTTATAAAATTTTTTTTTTTACTATAAACAATTTATATTTGCAGATGAAGAATCACAATATATATTTCGGTTGTGAAAATAATATCAACCACTATATATATATATATATATATATATATATATATATATATATATATATATATATATATATAAAGTGGTTAAAAAGAAATCAATTTTGTTTCTCACCGGAAAATTGAAGTTCGTTAAGAAAAAGGAAGTTTTACAAAATTTCAAGTTTCTAAACAATTTTTTAGTTAGTGCTCAAACGCCTTTTTCATGTTTTTTTTCCATGATTATCGGAGTATTATTTTTTTTATCTCGATGCAGAAAATGTCATTGCGTGATCCAATGTAAGTCTTGATTTAATTTGTTCTGTAACAATGCACAATTTTTATAAAAAATTTTTTTTACTATAAACAATTTATATTTGCAGATGAAGAATCAATATATATATAATTCGGTTGTGAAAATTGTATCAACCACTTGATGAACAAGAACACGGTGTTCACATCACTGAACGTCTAACGAGTATGCGTGTTTTTTTGGAGTAATATGTTGTTTTGGAGTAAGAAAACAAAGTCATACGGATTCGAGAGTTAGAAACCGCGGCGCTGTTGACGCTACTGCACCTTTGTTTCTCTGACTGTCCGTGAGTTGTTTTCGCGATTCATTCGACTGTTTCCAGTAGTTGCTGTATTGAGGTACGTCACAGTACCCGTAAAAATAAAAATGTAGAAATGGTTATTCGAACGATTTTCAGCTCCCGTGCAGTTTTTTGGACTTGAATCCTTCACTTTGGGACTTTAATCAGGATTATAATACGTGCTTGATTAATTTAAAAAAAACGTGCAAGTCGTGAACGACATAGCTGGGTGAGCCGTTTCTTTGATGAAAGATTTCAACGGTTTGATTACGAAAAACGCAGACCAAAAACAATATCTGTTGCAAGTTGTGAGCGAGCAGTGAAAAACCTATCCTTTTTGCGAGAAGGGAAATCCTTATTCGGCTCGATCTTCGGAGTAATTACACAAGTTTTTCAACAATCGCATACTGTGATCCAGAATACATATTTTTTTAAACATCATTTGAAATTATTATTCTTATTACAACTATTTGAAATGAAAACGACCTTCTTATATTCACTCAGAAAATGCAAAGCATACAAAAGTTTCGAGAAAATGATATTATTATGACGTCTATTGGCGGGGAAAAAAAAATTGACGATAAATCGAAGAAAAAAAAATTAAGTCTTGAGCACTACCTAAAAAAATGTTCAGAACTCTCAAATTTTGTATGAATTACTTTTTCATAACGTAGTAACATTTTTCGTAGAGTACCGCGTAAAAAAAAAATTTTTTTTTGAACCACCATTTTTTTTTTTTTTTACGCGGTACGGAACGGAAAATGTTACTACGTTATGAAAAAGTCGTTCATACAAAATTTGAGAGGTCTAAACATTTTTTTAGGTAGTGCTCGGGACTTAATTTTTTTTTTCGATTTATCGTCCATTTTTTTCTCCGCCAATAGATGTCATAATAATATCATTTTCTCAAAACTTTTTATGCTCCTTGGCATTTTCTGTGTGAACATAAGCAGGTCGTTTTCATTTCAAATAGTTTTAATGAAAATAATAATTCCAAACGATGTCTAAAAAAATATGTATTCTGGATTACAGTATGCCATTGTTGAAAAACTTACACAATTACTCCGAAGATGGAGCCGAATAATGATTTCCCTTCTCGCAAAAAGGATAGGTTTTTCACCTATATATATATATATATATATATATATATAGCGAGTATAAGGCAGTTGAGGAAAGAGGGGAGAGACCATGTAAGTAAAGAGTGAAGGCTTCGAGAGGGTGAGCGAGAGACGAGCGAAGGGAAAGAGAGACGAAACGAGAGAGCAAAAGCGATGTTTATGATCGCGGCGATGATTAACCGATTGAAGAAGGGCAAAGTCGATCAGGCTCTTTATCCACCTCTGTATACTTCTCTCCGAAATAATCATTTGAAATCACAACCGGCTCGCCATTTTTTTAAAACTGAAAACCACCTGCGTCTCCACCTCTTTTTTTTCCCCAAACCCGCAACCGCGTCGAATCTTCACCTTTTCTCAAATCCATTTACGACTCCAACTTGACAATCCCCCGAGCTGCTCAAATTGTTACCGTCGACATAATTCGAAAAATGACCAACGTTTCCATCGCCATTCCAGAATGTCAAAATCAGCGACAATTAGTAGAGAAAAGAATCAGCTTTTCCCCGATAAGACAATGTCACGACGGCGCGAGCGCATAGTACGAAAATGATTCTTTCGTCCCGAAGCTCGCGGGCAAACGAACGCTCCACAAAGTCAGAAACTCCGGACAATCGAAACATACACGAGGGCTCAAAGTGCGACGAGGAATTTTTAAATGTACCGGAAAGAGCAAACGGAAGAGAAAGTGCATCGATAGCAAAACCGTCGACAGCGCGTGGGTGGGAGAGGGGCGGAGGGTCGCGGAGCTCTGCGAGAATTTGAGGAGATAGCGAGCTTGCGAAAGCTGCAAATATGAATGTGACTTCTTCGTGCATGTGTATGTACATGTTCGAGGCGGGTGTACGTACAGCACCGTACTATCTAGCGGAGAACTTCCGCCTCGTAGAGCTCTCGGTGCAGCACATTTATGGAAGAGATGCTGAAAAAGCGAAAGATAGCATAGATATGCGCATATAAAATAGAGTACTGTGTGTACAAGAATATATATGTTCAGAGCAAGAGAGACGGGGGGGGGGGGGAGAGGGGGGGGGGGGAGAGAGAGAGAGAATCCGTCATATCTACTTAATGTTTTCTCTCAGGGCATCCGGCTGTTTTGAGGACTGCTTTCGAATTTTTGTTTAAGGAGGTTGGAGCGATTCAGTTGAGTCAAATGACAATTTGTTCATTTTTTTTTTCAATGAACCTCAAAAAATGCACACGAGGTACACATTTATTCCATATATGCTAATTTTTTAAAATATATAATTAAAGGGCAAAATTATGCATTTTAACATTTTTATTACGTAAAGTAGAAAGACTTTTGTGTTACTACCAACTTGAAAAAGCATAATATTATCGATGATTATTATGAAAAAACTACGACAACGAATGTTTTATACAATTCACATTGAAATTTTGAGTAATTCATAATTATGCCTATTCATATTTACGTCACGAGATCATCGGCCCGTCGTTTACGATGGGCAAGATGAGGATTTTTTATTTCTAAATGTTCACAAAGGTTCAGTTTGCGTTAATCTGTTGTTAGAAATGGTTTTCCTGGTGCTAAATGACAATAAAAATTAGCTAACCTTTAGTGTGAAAGTCTTGACCATCTAACCGCACGTTAAATTACCCACATTAGACTATTTTTTATCTCTGGTGTTTGGTGGTGAAAAAAGTTCAAAAAATTCGTAAAGACTCAGTATAGTGTAATCAATAACATGTATTTTTTTAAAATGAAATTTAACCTTGGACTTCTTCTTAAACGAAACGTCTGGACCTTCTTATTAAGCGAAACGTCGATTTTTGGGACGAGACGATCCTTGGAGGGACCTTTATATGAAAATGTTTAATTTTTCTAAAACTGATTTTAAGGACATTGGACCTTGCATGACGTTGGGTATGAGGACGAAAGGCTTCTATGAGGACCGTCCTTGAACTCGAATGCCTTTTAGGAGGGAATGACACCTTATCGCAGTCGGTATGATAGAACAATTATAGATTCCCAAAAATCTCTGGAATGGCTCTTCGGATCCCGTCCAAACTTTGCCAAACGACATCAAATACATAGACGAATACCTGTCTGCCCTTCAAGTTTTCTGAATTTGAGAAAAAAAAACTAAATTGGCTTATGATAAGCCAATCTACATTTTTTTCTCAAATTCAGAAAATTTGAGGGGTTGACAGCTATTCGTCTATGTATTTGTCGTCGTTTGGCAAAGTTTCGACGGGATCTGAAGAGCCGTTCCAGAGATTTTTGGGAATCTATAATTGTTCTACCATACCGACCGCGATAAGGTATCATTCCCTCTTAAGTCCCCTTTTCTCCATATATATATATAAATAAAATGAACGTATATGATAAATAGGGGAAGAGATATCGGAAAGAGGTCCAAGGTGAAGATAAAAGCCGGCAAACCCTTTCCTTGCATATAAAATCTCACCCTCGGCATACTTATCTAGTCTATGCTGGAGCATATCGAGTTCTCGACAACGAAAAAGCCGAAGCGAAACGATCTTTACTGCGTTGAACGATCTTGGCAATGCCCTTTCGTTTGATAGCTGCCCATGCGTATCATATATATGTATCTGTATACGTATGCGTGTGTTTCAATATATACACGTACGCTTTGTGCATATTCGGTATGTACGGGTGCTCCTCTGTATTCTCACGCTCGCCTCCATTTCGTATATTTAAACAGCACCGAGAGACAGGAAATACTATTTGTCAACACTTGTGCTTTTATACCCGAGTCGTGCTCGGCTGCTGAAGGGGGTGGCGTCGAGCGGGGCCAGGGAGGAGTGAGGACCCCCGTGGTCGCGCACCACCAAACGAACGCCGGGGGCTGAATGAGGGTGGACGTAGGAGGAGAGAAAAGGGGGGTTGCGATGCGGTCGCCCAGCATCGCCGGTAAATCATGTTACGACTGGGAAACTACTGGCGCCGCGACCATGCCCATCCCATTGAGAGCCAGTTTAGTGTGTGCGGCCCCGTGTCAAAACTATTCAGACTCAACGTGTATGTGTGTTCTGCAAATGCTGAGCGTCTATTTGCCGATGTGCGTACGTGGGTGAGAATAGCAACGGCACAGTTGAACGGTACGTGTTGTAAGTAGGTGCAAGCTCACGTCAACCCCCATCCCCCATCCCCCCCCTCTCTCTCTCTCTGTCTGCGTTTCGTCCTTTTCTCACTCATAGCGCTACGGGCATTCACACAACCCCTTAGAGGGGAAGCAGCAAGCGCGCCAGTCTGTACGAATCCACATCTAACTTGCGGGCTGGCACCCTCATTATGTAACTGTGTACTCGAGGGAGGGCAAGACAATTAATTGTCCAGTACGGAGACCACGGAGTTGCCGCGTAACTAGCGATAATCGCTAGTCCGATCCTCTCAAGATCGAGCTACGAGTGTGCATATATATATATATAACACACACACAGGGTGTCCCTCTTATTTCTGTCACCCGAAATAACTCGCTAATTATCGACGTCACAAAAAAATAATCCAGACAAAAGTTATACGGTGTGAAGGGGGTCATCAAATGCGACCAATTTGTTTTATTTCGGTGGAGGCGCTGTCGCACAGTGTAGCAGGTCACCTCCACTCGTTCAAAATGGCATCGTTCATTTTTTTTCAACCATCTTGTGGAGGGGTCAAACATTAGGGGGTCTAGGTCGTTCAAGGTCATTCAAGGTCACTCAAGATCAGTATCGATTATGCGCATTACATCAAATCTAAATATCTCGGATCACTACCAAATATTTGCTGGTGACCCGAGATATTTAGATTTGTATTATCTATACTGACCTTGAATGACCTTGAACGACTTTTACCCCCAAATGTTTTTTATGCGGCTTGAGAAGCTCCACAAGATGGTTGAAAAAAATGTACCATTCCATTTTAAGAAGTGGAGGTGACCTTCACTGTGCGTCAGCGCTTCCAGCGAAATAAAAAAAAAAAATTAGTCGCATTTGATGGGCCCCTTCACACAGTACTACTTTTGTCTGGAACGTTCTTTCGTGACGTCGATAATTGCCGAGTTACTTCGGGCGGCAGAGATAGGAGGGACACCCTGTATATACATTTACTCCATCCGGAAAGAGACGGCGTTTGTCGAGACACAAACGGCGTAGGAGAGTAAGTACGTTGAACTTTACAATTGACGCTTCGGATACTTCGGTTAATCGAAACGTGGTTGTTGGAGAATTTACTGCGGCCATATGGAAGAATGCGGCATCTACAGAAAAAAATTGGCAATGCGTTTTTCGTACCGTTGGAATCAGTACAAAATTTCGCCAAAATTACACTTTTTTTTCTAACGATTGCCATTTTGTGAAATTTGTTTGTTTTTTTCGAAAAATGGGTAAGTGCAACGAAAACTAAATTTATATAGATTATCAAACTTTTTTTATTTCACTTTCCAGACCAACTATTGTGAAGTTATCGATCTGGCCGTTGAGCAACATTTTTTATACGGACGTTCTATTATACCTCAATAACATTGTTAATTTACAATTTTGTAAAATAAAGATTTACCCGCAATAAGTTCAATGTATGCTAAATTACATATCTTTTTTTTCCAAATCCCGAATAAACATTCTAGTAGACAAAAATTTGAAAAAAAAAAAACGTTTTTTTTTGGCCCGTTACAGTGGTATTTTCCCTTAGGCTTTCAAAGTGCAAATTTTATACGTCTGTTCAAATACACGTAACGAGACGAACGAGTATTTGGATACCACAGACGTAGACGCTCGTCCGCTTCGTACTACTAAAAAGAGAAAAACAGATTCTTTGAAACATCTGCATGAAATATGCGAAATATTGAACGGTGCGTGATAAAAGATAGCGACTTTGGAGATTTTCTCTCGACTGCTTGTTCCTCGTGGCTGTGTACGAGAATAATTGTCGAGGCAGGAACAACGTAGGCTCGTCCCGACGTGTATTGTGCCTTGTGTGCGGAGCCGTGGCCTTTTTCCATTTCATTCGCCTGTCGCAAATTTACACTCGGCAAGCAGACAGGACCAGATTTTTCGAAAATTAAAAATCTCGCTACTCAGCGACGATTTTAATAGAAAAACACAAGAGGGATTTTTCCGTACACGCGTGGCAGGATGTTTTTTTTTTTTTGGCTTTTGTGAGGCCGGAATACGTGCAAGGAAAAACGAGACGAATTTGGGCCGAGAGGGAGGGAGGGAAGAGGAAAAAGGAAAATTGAGAAAGAACGAGTTAGAAAAATAACGAGAGAGAGAGAGAGAGAGAGAATGAAAGCATTGCCGGAAGACTCGCACCTGTCGCTGCTAAAGGTTTATTGTTTGCTCGCTATTTTTTTTCACTCCCGTTTCGTTTTTCCAGTCTCGTCATCCTCCTTTCGCTCTGAGTACTATATAGCTTGTGACGAAAAGGACGCCCGTGTGCATCAAAAGCATAACATTCGCGCAAAACCGCATCGATAAAATATCTCGAAAACACGCAAAAAATAACCGCCCTACTTGCGAATACTTGAAAATAATTGCGGGCAATTAAAAATAATTGGGCACAAACGTGACCGGAAAATTTCAACAAGGCTTCGTATTTTTTTTCGACAAAAGTATATGCCTTTCTGTGGTCAGGGATAATTCACGACACCGCAAGTTTTTTTCTCTTCATTTTATAACGAGAAAAATTATTATTAATGTCCTTTTTTTATATTATATCAATATTAATGTCCTTTTTGTCCTCGTATACGTCTGAGGCTCATTATCAGTGACAGTGTTCCGGAGTTCTTATTCGTTTTTTTTTTGCGTCCAGTGGAGAGATTCTCGGCTATTGACTCTGGGATTAGCAGTGGCTGCTGGGTTTCGCCCTTTTTTTGTGAATTCACTCTCTTGTTCGCTCTCACGAGCACCGGCAGCGGCGCGCGCGCGCGCGATGTGACCAAAATTATTTGGAAGCTTTGGCTTTTTCCCTTTTTTTGTTCGTTCATCTTTTTTTCCCGTCATGCCGCAGCACCAACGCTCTTGGGGTTGCTCGCGAATAACTGAGGGTGAGAGTGGTTGGATTCGCCGGCGGAAAGAGGGCGCTACGAGCGCGGAGCGGAGCGCCCCACGAGTGGGCAAGAGAGCGCGGGTCGGAAGGGCCGCGGGGGGGGGGGGGGTGTAGACGATGCTGGTTTTAATGAACTCTTTCACCCGCCACTCACGCCCCCCCCCCTCCCCTCAAACCGCTGTTTTAACTCGGGGTTCTCAACCCAGCGGTGGCGATCCAGCTGAATTTCGTCTATATATATATATATATAGTTTTGTTTATACCCAGTGGTGCGAGTTCGAGCGCTACAATGTTAGAAAATGGCAAAGAAAAATCGTTTGAAACTGCTACCGAAAAAGATCCGCGTAATTTTTGAGGGCTTGGTCGGTTTGATTGAAAGAAGAAGACGAAAGGAAAAAAATCAAATAGTCGTCCCTTATTTTCCCCTTCAATGTGATGTGAAATAGATATGGGTACGAGAGAGATAGCAATGACGGTATGACGCTGAAGTTTTCATTGTTGGAATGCAACGATTTCTTTTTTCCATTTTTATAGTCCGTTATTTTTCTCATTATCGAGAGGCTTTTTTTTTATTGCGATCATAAATTTTCGATAAGAATACCTAAAAACGTTTATGATTTTCGTAGTCCAAATCGGCCAAAAAAACTTTTGATCGACTAAAAAGAATTGACTTCCATTAAACCCCAACGATGCAAACTGCAACGTCGTATGATGGCGCTGACAATAGAACAAGAGAGACGGACGGATAATGGTTGTTATATGACCTCAAGTAGGAGATTATCAATTTGCGCGATATTATTTGAAATTGATTACGGAACAATTGCATTTTTATTAAAATTAACCCTTCGTAACACAACAGCGTAAAAAATAAAAAATAGTTGACTTTATCGTAGGTTTTGATAAATTAAAAAACACGTATTATTTAGTTTTTGAAAAATTTAATCAGGAGTTATAAAGCACATCGTTTAAATACTGTTTGTCGAATTGATATTTTTTTCCGATTTTCGCAAACTTTACACATACTCGAATCGTGAAATCTCGCGATAAGAGAACTACGAACAAATTTTGCTCCAACTAACGCCATCTAGTTCGGATGAATAGTACTAAAAGGTACCCAAAGGACGATCTGTAGTCTTCGTGTAACATTGATTTAAAAAAGGATTAAATGTCAATATAGGATTTTGTGAGGATTTAGATAGTTTGTTACAGAATTATTACACGATTATAGAAAAGGCTTAGTTTACCTGTTTGTTTTGAAACTAAATGTGCTCGATAATTTTGTGCTCTGCATTTTTTACCGTGTCACATTGCGACGTATCCAACACGTTTGGCGAGGGGGGGGGGGGGGGGGGGGGCTGGACGATTATAGATGTCCCGATAGTAATTATTAATAATGTTTTCGGGATCCCGCGTTCGTACACATTTCTGTACGATAAACGTTCATGAACTCACCCGCGACGCGTATTCGATGTTGTCTACGACGTTGGCGCGTATAGCTCGAACGTCACTGCATAAAACCCCATCCACACATTATCGAACTTGCTCACAGTCGTGTTGAAGTTCGTTGGATTGCAACTAAGATTTGACTTTACAATAATCTTGATCTTTATTATTAACTGAATCTGAGGACTTAATCTGAACCGGTCAATTCTACCGAGTCAACCGAACGTACCTGTACTTAATCTTTATAATTACTCTTTATCTTTATGATTATCCGAAATCGCTATTTATGGCAGGTGTCGCGTGTAAATCTCTAATCAGGATTCCAAAAAAAGGATCGTGTAAATTTCGTCGCTTGAATGTGCAAAAAAATGTAGATGATTGATCAAAGTTAATTTTCGTTGCATTGCTGGCTTTTCCATCGGCCACTCAAGTCAACAGTAAACTTCAAAATTGCAGAAATTATATATATAGATATATATATATATATATATATATATATATATATATATATATATATATATATATCTATATATATAATTCCAAAAAACATTTGGCAAACTACGTAACACAGAACGTTTGCCTTCCTGTCATCGTATTTTCGTCCTCCCATGTCCCCATGCGCCATGAACAGTTGTTATCGAACGTGAAAGAAAAAAGTAAAAAATTATGCCGCCGGATAAGAATGAGGGTTGACTCTCGTTCTTGTTCCTTTACATAATACGTATCCGTACATTATCAATTCCACTTCGATCCACGGCTAAGAGCGTCTCTCGCTTTCGGGTAAGATTTCCATGTAAAGCGAAATCGGCGAATATCAATACTGGTATAGAAGCACCAAGTGTTGTGGAATGCTCGCAAGCGAAAGGGCTTCTGAGCCACGCGCTTCAATGGGAAAAGTGTTATAAGCTATGCCATTTTCTTTGCCATCAATTGAAACGTATTTACATATCTAGACGCTTTATACATACAAATTTACATACACAAACCTGTGCATGTATATATATGAAGGTATGAATGTATGCTTGTACAGGTGGCAGTGGTTCTCTATCATCCCTTGTTCATATATATATATATATATATATATGAACAAGTAAGATGTAAGAGAGAACCACTGTCACCTGCACAGGTTGTTGGATATAGGGTGAGATAGAAGGGCGAGATTTTCCCTCGCACGTTCGGTGTGACGAGAATAGAGTCATGTTATTGATTATGGAAAAATACCGGCGTCCAGTGTCCTCGTAGTAGTGGTGAACCAACATAGGAACTATGTATGCGTACATATATACATAATACATACACACATACGCACCTAAATATATATATATATATATATATATATATATATATATATATATATATATATATATATATATATACACACATATATATATATACATATATACATATATACATATATATACATATATATATATATATATATATATATATATATATATATATATATATATATATACATATACATATACATATACATATACATATATACACACACACACACACACACACATATATATATATATATATATATATATATATATATAGAGGGAGAGGGAGAGAGAAAGAGTTGCAGTGTGAACGGGAGCTTTCAAGCTACGACCACCTCGGTGTCATGGCTACTGTACACCGTTACGATTCTGCTTCTGCTGTCTACCACTAACATTGCACACTCGTATTCGTTCTTTTCAGCGAGACTCCGAAGTGTTCCTTATACATATACAGGGTGTCCCTCTTCTCTTTGCCACCCGAAATAACTCGGTAATTATCGACGTCACACAAAAATGTTCCAGACAAAAGTTGTATGGTGTGAAGGGGGCCATCAAATGTGACCAATTTTTTTTTTTACTTCGTTGGAGACGCTGACGCACAGTGAAGGTCACCTCCACTTTTTGAATGGAAGGGTACATTTTTTTAACCATCTTGTGGAGGACCTCAAGCCGCATAAAAAACATTAGGCGGTCAAAGACGTTCAAGGTCATTCAAGGTCAACTATTAAAATGAATTACAAAGCCAAATATCTCGGATCACTACCAAATACTTGGTAGATATTTATATTTTTACCATCGATACTGACCTTGAATGACCGTGAACAACTTTGATCCTTTGATGTTTTTTATGCGGCTTGAGGTGCTCCATAAGATGGTTCAAAAAATGTGGCATTTAAGGGGCCAGCCCACTTTGGAGCCACGAAAAAAAGGCTGTTTTCGCGAATTCTTGGAGGTTTTTATAAAATATATGGATATAAAAGTTGTTGGGCTTGATAATAAAGTCTTGAAATACATTAAAAAAATTTTATTCATTTTTATTCATTTTTAAGTACAAAAACTATAGTTTAAGGGAAGATATACATCTAGGAGCCGGAAAATGGTCATTTTTGTCAATTTTTTCGAGGAAAACTATTTGAAATTTTGGATTGGGGTTTTAATTATCTAAAAGTATATACATTCAAAAATAAGTTTAATTTTCTTTATTTAAAAACATCAAAAATATACAAAGATATTGTATGATCCTTGGAGCGTCGTAAAAAAACCTGCGTCTACGGTACCCACTGGCGTTTGTTTGAAAATCATCTGAAAAAAACCAACAAGATTATTAAATTAGATACTATAATCTAGTACTTGTCATAGCCGATTTTAAAAATATCGATTTATGACAAAATGGCGGACGTTTGAACATAAATAGTGATTTTTTGGCCAAAAATTAGTTATTATTTTGCCTATTAAACAAAAACTAAGTAACGGAAAAAAAATCCTATGACAAGTACTAGATAATGGTGTATAGAATAACCACAAAGAACCTTAAGGCAATCGGTTCATTGGTTTTCGACAAATTTTAGGTACCGATTTGAAAAACGTGGTTTTGAGAAAAACGCGTTTGAAAATTTGGGAATGAATAAATGATGAAATTTGTCAAGTTACGTGGAATCATCGATACCAGGCCCAAAGTGTAAGTCTTCTACGGTCGACGGAATGATCATAGCTTCTAAATCCTCAACCTCGACCATCTAGGTGTATATCTCCCCTTAACGTAACGCCCTAAAAATAAGTGGGCTGGGTAGCTCCATCATAACTCGGCGACGGCTTGTCTGAAAAAAAAATCAAAGTCCATTATATTCAGTGTGACACCAGCTATAAAATTAAACGAAAAACGAAAAAAGTTTCAAAAAACGCGTTTTTTTCGCAGTTTTTCGCAAAAAAAGAGTAAAAATGAAAATTTTGAGAATCATGTTTACAATATGTGGTTCAAATTTCAAGAGAATTGGTTTATTAGTTTTAGAGATACGATGGAGCTAGATTTTGAAAACGTTGTCTCGAGAAAAACGCGTTTGAAGTTTATACTATGAAAAACTTTTACCTTAACTCAATCGGCAATTCCTGTACCGTACAAAATCCCTTCTGATTGCTCATCATCGTCGATTTCTTCTAGCCTTGCTTGCTTTCGATTTTTTGAAAATTTCAAAGTGGACTACCCCGTAAAAAAGTGGAGTTGACCTTGACGTAGCTTCAGCGCCTCCATCGATAAAAAAAAAATAGGTGACGATAAAAAAATTAGTATGACGGCCTTCGCGAGCACTAAAACTTTTGTCTGAAACGTTTTTTAATGTGATCAATAGTTTGAGTATATTGCTCTGTAACACTTTATGTTCCTCACCCTGTATATATATATATAGTATATATACATTATATGGGCACAAAACCATTCAAACTGATATGTGGCTTTCATCACATCAGACTGATTTCCGCATGGATTTACCCCTTTTTTCATACGAAACGTTTATTTTAGGGACAGGATAGTCTTCGAAGAGACCTTCATAGAAATGTGCTCCCATTTATTCGAAGGAGATTTTAATGACATTGAGATGGGAAGGGCGAGTGCACGGGGGCAATGCGCTACGATAAGGAGGGTCCCGAAGTTGAATGTCTTCAAAGTCAACTTTTTCCAATGTATTTTAGATATATTTATGCAGATATGTTGTATCTACCGGATTTCACTGCCATTAAATATTATCTGACATCTCTTTTTCCTGATCTTCCTCTCTCCCTCGCTCTCTCTATATGTGACACAGTCAAGTGGATAGGGTTGATTTCCCATTTTCACCCTCTGCCCACCTTCGACCACACCTCCAAACCTTCAATTGACGTCATAATGGAAAAATAAAAGAGAGACAGTTTCGCTCTTGGAAAGTCATCTTGCGCACCCTCGCTCTAGTCTCGTACGTTTGTCTGGCTGCATGCACTTGTGGATGTGCCCGTGACTGTGTATTTATGTAGTAGATAGGCGAGATAAGAGAGCCGACTTTATAAACTACCCGCACCGTCGTAAACGACCAATTAAGGTGTATATACTCGGTTGCGCGTCCATATCGAGACGGCTGTGTCTGACTTTGTACACATCATGGAAAAAGCCATTACGAGCATCACCGCCCTGGGTATATACACTGGAATGTCTTTATCCTTATTGGGTATAGGTGGAAAAATTGTTTTTTTTGTGGTGCCTGGAGAAAATTGTTTCGTCGATTGATCAAAGAATGACACGGATTCGGATCGAATTGTGGGACCTTTGGGTTTTGGAGTTTGAGCTTAGTAATTTTTGGGCGTTATTCGTACTGTTTATTGCGCCATTATTAGGATTCAACAGGTAATTGGTTATTGATGATTATTGATCACCGTTTGTAATGGCATTCGGATTATTCACTCTCATTAGCTATCAGATTATGTTTGATCGTACACTGTACTTAGACTGCACGGAAAAAAAGAAACAGTACAAAATACAGGGGCTACACAGTTCGCATTGGACTCGAGCGATTGCACAACGATATTTACTGAAACATAGTGCTCAAAATACAGTGTGCTCAAAGTAAATTATTACAGTTCCTATACTGTCCTCGTTGGACTCGAACCGCTCTACTGTATCTTTTACTGGAACACACAGTCCAAAATAAAATGTAGTCAAAAGTAAATTTTGACAGTTCAACACTGTAATATAAATTTAACAACACTTGAAATTTGACAGTTGGTTAATCTGTATTATGTACAACGAATGCGCCAGTTATATCGACAGAGTTTATGTAGACACACAAAAAAAAGTTTATCCACAAAAGAAGTTTGAAAAAAATGTGTAGAAAATATTAAAAAATCAGTCACATACACAAGAACGTACCTTTTTATAAATAATTCTCTCTTTTTTATAATTTCTTGAATTATGCCGCACAAATTTCAACGTTCGCATCCTATCAACCACGCACTACTAACTGGCAATCCTTTGTGTCCTGGCCTCGTGCCTCACCTCGTGCCTCATTTGCGTACGGTATAAAAATCAGCGCTCGCATTTAAATTTTACAGTTGAACATTTTCACTGAAATCACTGATGTATTCACAATATCAAACTGCAAATAAACCAGTGTAACTGTAAAAATCTCTGTGCACAGATTACGTCACGAACTGTCGAAAGAAGAGTAAAACTACCGTGCCACACTATACAATTTAATGAATCACTCTGAACTCAATACAGTGTACACTGTAACCCTTGCAGTTTGCGTACAGTATGAAAATCGGTGATCTCATGTAAATTTTACAGTTGAATATTTTTACTGAAAACACTGATGTATTCACAAGGATTTACATTACTCTGTTTTACTGTAAAATTAAACATGGCAACCTGTTTTTTATGCGGTTTATACTGTGATTTTCGATGTTTCTTTTTTTCCGTGTGGCCTAATTTTTTATTTTGTTTTGTTTCTAATTGAAATTTTTATTGAAAATGTTGTTGAGAATGACAAAAAATGAGTGCTGACCAAATTTTAGCTCTTTATATCAATATTTAGAGGTGCCATATTGCGATTTACGATATCCCATTCATTTAACATGGTAAAAGTTTTTTTTCCCGTTTCTCAGCTTTATAACTCACCTACGGGTAAACACACGGAAATGCCCAAACCATTGTTTTATAGGAAATTTAACGCTCTACAAAAAAAAGTCCTTAGCCTTCATACGCGAAATTCACTCGTTCGAATTTTATTCAACGTCAAAGTTGAATCTATGATAAATTTCGGAATTTTTTGAGATTTTTGGACTTTTACAACGAAATTGTTGATTTTTTTGTTTTTTTTTCTGATTCATCTTTAAAAGTATTCTATCCTTTTCAAATTATACCCTAGATAGTTTCTAAAATTCCTAATAGAGTTATATTTATTGTTCTTTAACAGTACATTAGTACAATAATCTATTCTTAAACCGAATTCAAGTCCCATAGCATGATAAATAAATATCTAAGGAATAATTTAAAAAGGATACAATACTTTTCAAGATGAGTCAGAAAAAAACACACAAAAAAAATCAATAATTTTGTCGAAAATGTCCAAAACTCTCACAAAATCATGAAATTTATCATAAATTCAACTTTAATGTTGAATAAAATTTGAACGAGTGAATTTATTGTATGAAGGCTAAGGATCTTTTTTGTAGAGCGTTGAATTTTCTATAAAGAATATTTTTGGGTATTTCCGTGTGTTTATCCGTAGGCGAGTTATAAAGCTCAAAGCGGCAAACAGAACTTTTACCATGTTAAATGAATGGGAAATAGATAATCGCGATGAGGGACCTCTAAATATTAATATAAAGGGCTAAAATTTGGTGAGCACGCATTTTTTGTCATCCTCAAAAACATAGTCAATAAAAATTTTAAAAAAAAATTCAATTTTTTTTACCATTCTACTGTACCTTCATGATACCACGGTGGGTAGACTTGCGGCGGACAGCATGGTCCCACTTTTCGTGTCTTCTCGTCTTGAAATTCGACCAGCCTTTTTTAAAAAAATGTCCAACACATTTTTTCTCGAAACTCAATTTCGCTTGATTTTTTTGTTCTATCGATTTTTGTTTTCTCCAGATATTTCGAACTCCATCATTCTCGTGTTACCGCACCGCTTTACAAAATGGTGAATAACCACGCAGAAAAAATGCGAAAACGATTCTTCCAGAGGAAACATTTCAGATTTGAGACTATCGGGGCAGACATTTCTTGGGTGATTCTCGTAGATAGAGGAGCGATTCGCGGGAATTGATTATTCGCAATAATGGAATTAACGCGCGGGTAAAAGAGACGAGACATTGGAAAATCAAGAATATGTCGAGATTGGAAGGCCGATGATTATGCAAGGGGGATCGCGCAGAGTGATTCTCGTTGTCTCGTATTCACGGTATCGGTGCCCTGCGTTCAAGTTCAATGTAGATAAGTGAATTGCGAAGACAGGCGGGACGGGAGTGAGATGAGCGAAGTAGAGAGTGAAGGACGAAGGGAGAGGGACAACTTACAAGGTGGTTATATACATCTACGTACAGTATATAGACATTCGGATTGAAGACACAGGGTAATGGTAGCGAAAGACGAGGATAGAAAATGAAGGGAGTGGGTTGGAAAACCGCGCTTACTACGCGACTCCCTTAATCTTCATTATCCCTTAACCGTTCGCATCCGGTAGCGGACTCGAGCCACCAGTGATAATTCTCGAATTATCTCCTTCGCCAGTCCAATACCACATTCTGGTGAGAAACAGTTTCTCTCTGCGTCTCTTTCACTTCTTCTAGTTTCGTACATACGTACGGGGAATTATGTGCAAATTCTCCTAACACGAAGATTACATCAAGTAAAAAAACAAACACATTTTCAACATATTCCGTTTGTCCCACCGTGAAATACACGAGGTAGTAAGAGTACTACATTATTAGATTGCAGGTAATTCTTTTTTTACATGCTGCGGACAGTGCACACAGGCCTGTGTGTTCAAAAACTTGAGCAAGGTTGCCGGTCTTTCACATTTGCGCGAGAATAAATCATTTGCAAATGTATCGTCGATCGTCGAATTATAGCAACAAATTATCAATGTTTCAACACATTTTACTGGTTATGTTAACGTATAAAAGATTGTTCCCAGTCAATCGACGTGAGTCAAAACCCTGCTTGCAATCAGCCATAGCTAAAAAATCATCGAAACACACAAGCTCTGAACAGTAGATGTCTTACAAACCTACTGCAAACTTCTAGCAACAATCTGTGCAGAAATGTGACCGGGTAATCACTACTTTGTGTTCGACCCTGACCAGACTTGTCTTGTCTGAATTACCTGACCAGGCCCTCCAATGGAACAAACCAGGAAGATCGCAAAATCATTTATTACGACTTACCGTCTATGTTTGGAAATTATAATACACTCTTCTGGATGGGATACATTGCGAGCAAGTACATCTTCACGTAATGTTTACTCGGCCAGAACATTGACATGTTCGAAAAAGTGGAGCCTGTCTTTAAGAACTAAAGAAAAGCCACTTTCCTTTTCACCTCATCAAAGATATTTATATTTGATTGGGATGAAACTAATACATCTGTTGTAATTCTATTCACCATTGAAAGCATTCATTTCATCAATGATAATCGACGAGGATAACAATACATATCATAAATACCTGGACGATAACTAATGACCTGAGCATAAAGAATAGCCAAATTATTTTCTGAGGCACAAAAGTAAAGCTGGTAATTCGTGGTTTTTGAACGCCTTTTCGCCATGTTGGGAAATATCAATGTTCTGGCCGGGAAGACATCACCTGAATATATTTCGCAAACAATCCGCCAGGACGCTACAAGCGAAGCGCTTCGCGTAAACAAGGTACCATCGTACGAGGGTAGAAGTTCGTCCCGTGAGTGTACCACGTACAGCAGTGCGATGCTTATGATTTTGCGGTACTTGCGAAATAACCCTTTGCACTCTAAGCCTTTTTCGCCCGGATAGTGATCTGTGTAGGTTTTCTGTCTCTTTGCCTATTAGGAAATGCGAGCAAGCGTATGTATACATTCACATACTACCTTAGCAAGTAGATAACCAACAAACAATATGTTGTCGAAATACTAAATTGAATACACTCTCGATTTGACCCCCCCACGGATTCCAAATGTGCTGAAACGTCATTTTCAATTTCCTCGTTTGTTCCTGGTTGTTTCCCGACCTATGCTCTACAACTTTCCTGGTCATTTACCGCTTGTTCTCCGGCCCGTTCCTGATCAGATCCCCCAGAAGGGAACGGCGGATCGGGACCTAGCCTTAGACCCGTTACACTGCGAACCTATTCCAGGGTGGAAGGCCCGACCACAGCCTGATATTATCTAGGGAAGGCAGATCATAGGCAGTACTTTTTCCCAACTCAAATTTCTACACGGGTAGAATGGCTTACCTTCCATGACTTCTGGAGAATGATTATGAACATCTTATTCCACCAAACAAGCAATAGTTTTATATTCCTCAATTTCACTATCAAAACGTTCTCGACTCTGGAAGAATTGATTTAAGCTCTTGAACAACTACATTGATATCTACGAACCAATAATGCATGAATAATAAAATGAATAAGTGTATGATGAGCCTTACACTGCAAGTCTTGAAGATTTCGACTTGGTATCACAACCTTTGGAAGTAACTGAGTAGCAAATGATGCCAATTTTACGCTCTCAACCACATTGTACCAATCCCACGGAAATTCTTAGAACGAATCAGCGATTTATTCAATCCTCGCTCCTTGTATGCCACTACGCGTTCAATTGCCTTACAGCCAATTCGAGTGGCGTTCGAACAAATTGATCGCGTACGTTGCCTTGTCCGAGAAATCTGACGGCGAAGTCTCGCGGAGCCGTGATATATCGAAAAGCTTTCGAGCGTCGATTCGATTAAGAAATCGATTTCCGGGAGTCTGAGAGAAAATGTTCTCTCTTTCGTACCTGATCCTTTCGCATCATGCCCATATCAGCTTCTCGTTATACGTTTGCACGTTTCTCGTCACTTGCGCCACTGGAAGCTTTCTTCCCTGATGCTCGGTGGCTGCACGTGATGCTCTTCGTGATAAACCCGAGCGTACGAGGTGACGAAAAGAAAAGCGGAAAATACAATAGACGGCTGGTGAGAAACGGTACGAGGCGGTTCTATATATTTATACACACAGGCCATGTGCAGCGAGTGCAGACAATTCGCCTCTCGAGTCGCAAGACAATTTTCCTCAACGATGAAGTGATAAAGCAAAAGTGGCAGAACTCCTCGCGGTTTCAAGTCCGTCGAAGTGCAAGTGCCCCGAGGATAATTGAGACAATCGTTACGATGAAGATTAAAAAACGGTATGATGAATAAAGAAAGAAGAAAGGCAAGAGCCACCGGTAGTGGACGCGATTTTGCGTGCCAAGCAGCGCCGAGGTGAGCCAAAACTTGGATGGATGACCGCCAGTTGGCTTGCGCGCTGACTGCCGAGCTGAAGCAGTTCCAATAAGTTTCCTATGGTGGTACAGCCGAAACAGTGATAATATGGGCGCTTGTTTCGGCCCCGGTTTTCTCCAGTTACCCTGTGCCCTCGTGCAGACGCCATACAGTAGTCTCCGAGGAACTGTAAAAAGCGAAGTGTCGATCAGAGCTCAAAGAGATGGGAATAAAAGCCCACAAGGGCATGCAAAGGAACAGTAGAAATGAACAGTGAGATGTATTGGGATGTTGAACAAGTTCTCGCTGTTTTTTCGTGAAAATTAATGCTTTATGAGTAAAAAAATCATACTTTCAAATGTTTCGAAACTGTTGTGTGATCACTCCTAATGATTCTGCAAGTTCAGCTAACGTCTGACATGAGTCTTCATAAAGTAATGTCTCCAATTCAACATATCAAAATCATTCTTTTTGAAGCGTCTAAACCAATCTCTATGTTGTTTCCGAAAGAGCATGGTCGTCGTAAGTCTCAACAAGATTTCTGTCTGCTTCAGCTGCAAATTTTTTTAAATAAAGTAGTACAGTAAAATTCCCCGCAAATACTTTTTTGGCACGATATTTGATATGTTTAACATTATGAGAAAAAAGTTCTTTACACTTCGGTGAAATGACATAGACTGAATTTCAAGCTTGCTTATCCCTTTGCGGCATAGTGTAACACTGGTGTTACACCTAATTCATTTCAGATTTTCACGATTCAAAAGTGTTTTTTAATTGAATATGGCGGTTGTAAATGCGTTTAAAGGTTCGTAGAACTTCATTAACTATTAAAACATACGTATTAAATTTTCATTTTTCACGTAGCCGGTATCATCAATAATGAAAGTGGAAAAAATCAACTTTTTACATCATAAATCTGATTACGACTCATCTAGCAGGTAAACCGTAACCAAAAATAGATAAAAACTTAGTTTTTGATCCATAGAATACGATCCCGAAATCAAAATTGAAAATGGCGGATCCAATATGGCGGCTGTAAATGGCAAAAACTATAGGATTTTTTTCCAAATTTGATGATCTATTTTTGGGGGGGGGGGGGGAGCTTATATCATGCAACAGCGACCCCGAAATCCCCCGAGTACCAACTTTCACTATCATCAAATGACGTTTTGCGTTTATGGCCCGGCATATTAAATCCGCCATCTTGAATTCTCGAGCCAAATGCACGTAAAGAAAAATGTATGCTTCAAAGGGTTATAGTACTTCTTTATAGATGCGTTACCATCTTAAAATCTACGCACGCAGTTCTGGTAACGCCATCTGTTGCGAAACAGCGAGAACTTATTCACCGTCCTAATACGTACCTACCAGCGTGTAAGACCCGAAACGAACAGAACCAAGTGGCAAATTACGATCCGCAGTAAACGCGGTGCAACAGACGAAGCAAAAGTGAGACAGCGAAGAACGAGAAGAGGAAGGGACGATATAGGCGATAAGAGAGTCGATGAGCGAGGCAAATCGCAGCAACTGCCAAAGTATATCGATCCTCGTGATACCGTCTCTATTCCCTGATCACCTCTCTGGCTTCGCGAAGGCTCACACCCCCAATAGCGCATTAGAACTCTTGCGCCATTTCCTCTTCGTGACCAGAAATTTCGCTGCAATCGTCAACGACGAGTTTTGCGCTTCTCGAGCAGTCATGGCGTTTCTCTCTCTCTCTCTCTCTCTCTCTCTCTCTCTCTCACTCCCTCTCCATCATTCTTCCTCTATCTCTGACGCACCTACGTCAGAAGATATGTTTTTGCAGAAGATTCGCTTGAAAATGTGGAACACGAGAATGTATAGTCTGCATCATCCCAACTTCGAATAATCGGTCTTCCGCTATGCTCCCTGATTTTCCTCAATTGCTCCGTCACTCCGCGTAATCGTAGACGAAAGTTCTTCGTGCGTATGTATGTGTGCTGATATGTGTGTGTGTGTGTGTGTGTGTGTGTGTGTGTGTGTGTGTATATATATATACATTTACGTATTACGTTAATACCGATTACCATTTGTTGCGGTCGATGCAGGCGGCACTTACGGCTCAGCATTTCACCTCGTACGACGGAGTCAAAAAATGGCTAGGTGACTAAATTCCCTTCAAAGAACTCGAATTCTTCTCGCCGGCTAAACCCGACATAGTCTCTTTTCTTCTGCCGTATTTTCGGCCATTTTTCGAATGTACTTTTCGGAAAAACGAATCGAGATATCAGGGTAAAATGAAGCGGCATTCCGTAAGTGTGAGAAAATCCTTTTCGCCCCTCAATAGGAACTAATTTTTTTCCGACTTTTACATCATTTCAAGGGTCTATACGATGGGAAAGTTTTCGCCCATCACAAATATAACGGCGTTTTTGTCCAAAGTTCAATGTACACCGGCTAAATGCGAAAAATGTGTTTCCCAATACATTCGACGATTTCGTAAATAAAAATTTAGGGTTTGGGTGCAAATGAATGGTGAACTCGTATTCGGGAGGTAAAAGCACCGCATGTATACGCCCATGTAGAGATTAACCGTTGGGCCTGGGACGGGCCGTCGCAGTTAGCTTTTCTAGAATATTGGGCCGTGAGTATTTACCAATGAGGTGCCTTTGTAGAAATGATAAGAACGGCCCGATATCGGCCAACAGAGCCAACAATTATTGGGCCAATGATTTAATTCATTGTAGCGCCAGTGTTGGTGATTGCACTTGGCCCTATGTGGGCCCTCTTAAAGGGCCTATGTAGAAATTGACCACTGGCTCTATGATGGGCCTTCACGGTTGGTCTATCTAGAAGTTAGTCTATCTAGAATATTGGGCCGTGAGTTTGTTTGGCTTTGTTTGGGTGCGTGATAAATATGCAACCTATATCGGGCCAAAATTGGCCCGAGATTGGTCCTTATGGATACATATTTCATGGAATAACCTTGATATAGATTGTGATTTGCGTATATGACAGGTTTAAAAATTGGCATGTTTTACTTACTTATGTTGGTTATTCACAAATTCCATTAATAGGCCAAGACTTCGTTACAAAAACTGAACTACAAAATATAGACGATTAATATATGAAGTGCCAGTTATTTGCCCAATCTGGCACAATATACAGATAATGAATAACCCAAGGCTTAAATAAAATAAAAGCAGGTATGGTCTGACCCACTTAGCCAATAAAGGGCTTAGATTAATTAAATGTAATTTCCAGTATTTTAGCATTGCCAGTTTTAAAATTGGCAAATTTCGATGAACTATCACTGCTGTTTATTGGTTTTAACCGATGGGCCCGGATAGGTTTTAGTAATGGGCTGATATTGTGCCAGTTCTCAATTTATAACGGAACAATAATGGGCCAATTTAATTGGCAGTACTTCAGCATCACCAGTTCAAAAATTGGCAAATATTGTTCATCTATCATGACTGTTTAATGAATTTAAAAGATGGGCCATGATAGGTTTTAACTATGGGCCGATATTGTGTCGGTTTTCAATTTAGAACGAGACAATAATGAGCCAATGTAAGAGCCAGTATTTTAGGATTGCCAGCTTTAGGATTGGCAAATTTAGTTTAACTATCACTCCTGTTTATTGGTTTTGAAAGATGGGCCAGGATAATCTTTAGTAATGGGCCGATATTGTGCCGGTTCTCAATTTATAACCGGACAATAATGGGCCAATGTAATTGCTTGTATTTTAGCATTACCAGTTTTTAAATTACAAATATAGTTTAACCATCACGGCTATTTATTGGTTTTAAACGATGGGCCGATTTGTGCTGGTTTTCAATTTATAACGGAACAATATTGGACCAATGGAGTTGTCAGTATTTTAGTATCCCCGGTTTTTAAATTAGCAAATTTAGTTTAACTATCACGGCTGTTTATTAGTTTTTAAAGATAGGCCAAGACAGGCTTTAGGGATGGGCCGATATTGTGCCAGTTTTCAGTTTAGAGCGGAACAGTAATGGGCCAATATTATTTCTCTTTTGTTGGCTTATACGATGGTCCCAATATTGGCCTGATCGTAACATTGGGCAACTCATGGCAACCTCTACATGCGCGCCTGTGTTACCTCTGTAGATATACGTGCTTGTACCATGCACGTAAACGCGGCCAATTTGCCACTGAAGAGATTCGTCGTAACCGCAGGAGATACAAGTCGCGAATAATCGCTACGAAAAAAGAGAGTACGAAGCGAATGGAGGTAACTTCTTGAAAACCTCTCGTCTGTGACTATCCTTTTTAAATCGCGGTGTCGATTCGAGCGTCTCTCAAACGTACATTCTCGAGCCAAAAATCGTTCCACTTACCAGGCTTGGAACAGCCCGTACGTGTGGAAGTATCGTGGACGTACTGGTGTGTATAATCGCGAAGCTCTGAAGACTCGCGGCCCTTTTCATTCGGCTCCGTGCTTCGATCGACGAGCTCAACATACCGTGTTACCTCCTCGCTCCCTCGTTCACGGGCAATTTTTCTGAAAGCCTCCGACCACCGTGCGTTAATTCCGGAAAACGTTTTTCTCCACCCCTTTCACGAGGCCCCGCCGCGTTCTCACATTTTGTTTCACTCGGTCTCTTTGTCCGCGAGAAGCCCTCTTGTCTCTATCACAAGGTATCGCCCGGCTACGAGATAGTCTACGCCGAGAATTAATCTTACAGACGTTTCGAAAAATTCCTTTGTCTCCCCGGCAGGCCTGTGTCCCTAGGTAAGTGGGGTTAGAGAGCTTTCCAACGTGAGACGGGCACTCGCGCAAGGGTTTCTCTCATAAGCCCTGTCGCGATCTCAATGGCTTGCGCAGGGACACGCAACTCGCGCTAGGGGCTCCTACGAGGAAAATCCAAAAACTTAGCTCACGAGGGCGGTGGATACTTCAATCGCGGCTTTTAGGGGTTTTTGCGCTGAGTGCAAGTTGTACAAGGACTTCTAGTGGCTTCTGCCTTAATTGCACGTTGTACAAGGTCTTTTGGTGCTTTTTGCCCTATCTGTAAGCTGTTGAAGGACTTACGGAGCTTTTTACATCGACTGCAAGTTGTTCACGGGCTTGTTGTGGCTTTGTGGACTGACTGCAAGCTATACAAGGAATTTCAGTTCTTCTTGCCCTAACTGTAAGTTGTGCAAGGACTTTTAGTGCTTTTGGCATTGACCGCAAGTTGTACAAGGACTTCTAGTGGCTTCTGCCCTAATTGCACGTTGTACAAGGTCTTTTGATGCTTTTTGCCCTATCTGCAAGCTGTTGAAAGACTTATGGAGCTTTTTGCATCGACTGCAAGTTGTTCACGGCCTTGTTATGGCATTGTTGACTGACTGTAAGCTGTACAAGGAATTTTAGTGCTTCTTGCCCTAACTGTAAGTTGTGCAAGGACTTTTAGTGCTTTTGGCATTGACTGCAAGTTGTACAAGGACATCTAGTGGCTTCTGCCCTAATTGCATATTGTACAAGTTCTTTTAGTGCTTTTTGCCCTATCTGCAAGCTGTTAAAGGACTTATGGAGCTTTTTACATCGATTGCAAGTTGTACACGGCCTTGTTGTGGCTTTGTGGACTGACTGCAAGCTGTACAAGGAATTTCAGTGCTTCTTGTCCTAACTGTAAGTTGTATAAGGACTTTTAGTGCTTTTGGCATTAACTGCACGTTGTACAAGGGCTTCCAGTACTTTGTGTTCCCAACTGCGAAGCGTATTAGGACTTCTAGAGCTTTTCACCCTGATTGCCACTTGTACAAAAACTTTTGGTACTTTTCGCATTAATTGCAAGCTGCACAAGAACTTTTTGATACTTGCCCGACTTGTCACAGCTGCCATTACACGTAGTACGTCCATTGCATTTTTTTTCTCAACCAAAGGGACCAATCAGCGGATCGACTTGCCGTCTTTACGGCGCTCTATACCAAGTACGCCGGAAACACAGTTTTCCACTCGGTATACACGAACGACATGAAAATTCTTGCGCGTCGCAACATTACGAGAGCATAAATGACCTGAAATGGGACACTCACCGGCTGACGTCGCGAATAAATCATGTCCCCCATGTGTTCCTTCGCTCATCTCGGGATCAACGAACTTTAGAGATGAATCCGTATATGGAGCCGGTATTACGCTTATATACCCGGCACATAAAATTAATGCATCGGGCTGGACGCCGTAGGATCGTCAAAAAGTGTATTTTCCAAGCGTTATGGAAGCCATGATTCACGTAGTCTTGCTTATACTCGTGCTCTCGTAATGTCCTGACGGAATACGAGAGGAGATCCTCTCTGCGGCTCCGTAACAACCTATACAGGGCGTTACGTTTTCATTGCTCGCTCAAAATCTACAGTTTCATCTTTCAATTCACGTCTACAATTGAATGGTCGTAGAGTTGTTGGTAAATATTTAGCTAACACACTTCCTGAACATCCCTATTCTTTTTAGATGCTATAGGGCAGTGAAATTCTCTACCGTAAAGGGTACCACTCCCTTTTTGTCATTCCCACATTTTGAACGAGGGTTTTTTTTTTTCATTTTTAGAAAAATCATCATTATTGGGGTTTTTCGTAAGCGGAAAACTCCCTATAGTGCAAAATTATCCTCCCCTCCCACCCTCTGTATTTTCGAGTTCCCCAAACTTTCAAAGGGTTGGCATAAGCTTCCCAAAAGACAGATAACTTTTCAATATTTTCTTCTGGTGAGTCCATTGGGATAACGATGTCGGAATTTTAGACACAATTAATACAAAGTCTTGCAAAGTTTGAATATTTAAAAGAAAATGGCGATCTTTATTTTTTTAAAGTCTGGCCTTATGCTTAACCCTTTGAAGCATTCCATTTTTCTTTACGTGCAATTGGCTTTAAATTTTGTACTCGGGGTTTTCGGGGTCGCTGATTACGAATCTGCACTCAAAATTCGGGAACCCAAGATGGCGGATCCAATATGGTGGACCATAAATGCAAAACGTCGTTTGGTGATAGCGAAAGTTGGTACTCGGGGGTTTTCGGGGTCGCTGTTACATGAAATAAGCTCCCAAAGAAAATAGATCATCAAATTTGGAAAAAATTCTATAATTTTTGCCATTTACAGCCGCCATATCGGATCCGCTATTTTCAATTTGACGGTTTAGATTTCGGGTTCATATTCAGTGGATCAAAAACCAAGTTTTTACCTTTTTTTGGTTATGATTTACCTGCTAGATTAGTCGTAATCAGATTTATGATATAGAAATTTCGTTTTTTTGCACTTTCGTTATTGATGACATCCCCTAGGTGAAAAATAAAAATTTAATAGGTATGTTCCAGTAGTTATTGAAGTCCTAGGAGTCTTGAAACGTATTTACAACCGTCATATTTAATTAATAAACACTTTTGAATCATCAAAATATGAATTGGATTAGTTGTAACACTTTGCCGCAAAGGGTTAAAGGCGCAGCACGAATACAACTCCAACCCTCGTGTCAAAAAAAATGCCCGGAAATCAGCATTTTCGCGAGTTATTCACAGAACCAAAATAGCCTGTTTTAAAAAAACTCACCTTTCGTAATACGGAGTTGTAACAAGTGATTTGAAGATTTTACACGGAAAAAATTAAAAGCATCGCTATGACTTTTTGAAAAATCTGTTTTCTAAATATGCTTACTCCGAAAATAATTCAGTGGAATTCAGAGACGTAGATCCTTCGCCACAATTTCTCTAAACCTACATTCCCTCTGCGAGTCTCATCTCCAAATAGATGTAAAGCGTCTATTCGTTTTCAGCATCCATGAAAAGGTGTCTCCCCTTTCGTCTCACGGAGTAGACAATGTTGTCATATGCCTTTTGGTAGACCGTATCGCTCATCCGCACAAGGCAAAAGAAACGTGCTCGTATAGCTTTGCCAAGCAATATCATTAATTTAGGGAATTAATTAAACGAATATACACACACACACACAAGTACAATGTGAGGGAATCCAGCTCAACTCGATGCTCCAACGTATCCTCCGTTCTTTGCCCAGACGCCCTTCCCTCGCGTATGCATCGTCGTATATAATTAATGCCCATACACCCGCCCATACCAATCTTCCCTCGTATATGTGCCTATACCTTGCCAAAGCTTTCGCGTTTTCCGCGACCTCGCGTTTTACGTATGTACATACATGCTGTGAACGCGGAGGCGATGTGTGGGTCTGCCGCTTTCATTGCATTCCTTAATTTGGCGAGCCGCGGGTTTTATACGCTAGAGCGGCGCATCAAGGGCGGATATGCGAGATTATTAAATGGTCCCGGGTATACGCGAAGCATTTACCTTTGTGCATGTAACCGAACTGGAGCGGAGCTGCCCTGTCTCTCTGTGCGAATACACGTGGAATGTCCTGCGCGTACATGACTTTGCCAAGATACGTATTCACAATTTTATATTTTTATACATATATATACACACACATATACATAGCGAATAGCGAATGGACGGAAGCTCAGAAAAGCGAGCGTAATTCCAACCTTTTTCGCGTATACAAAATTCAATTCGTTTGAGATACGCCGGGCAAGCTTTCGAGAGGACAGCAGGAGACATTAAATTCCTCGAGTAATATGTTTGACATCCGTGCTTTCGAAGCCTTTGATGAGCCATTTTAATTAGATCCGTTCAGTTTAGGTTGGATTTATTGGTGCACCAGGATCAAATGCCATCTTGCGCGCGATCTATATTTGTGAAACAATGGAGAGCAGGGATACAAAAGAAATAAAGAGTCAATATAGAGCGGAGAAAGCGTCTGCAAAAGCAACAATGTGAAAGAAGAAGGAAAAAAGCTAAAATGTGACAAATGGGAGACGCAAAGTAGCCAAAGAGGGATGCGAAGGCGTACAGGGGATGATTTATCTTGAAATAGCGTGATCCTGGATCCCATTCTACTCTGCCTTTCTCGGTTTGTCTCTTTCTCACGCTCGTTCTCGCCCTCTTTCTTTTTCAATTTTTGGTTTATATAAAGTGACATTTCCTTTTGCCTTCTTTCGGGGCATTTTTCTTTTGGTTTGTGGCAAGTCTCTATTTTATTTCTTGTGTATGTATTTCTTTGCATTGATCGAAAAACGGGGGTCACGTGCCAGGCAACATTTGGGTCCTAGTGCACTCATAAACCTAAGGAAATATAATTTCTCTCTTTTTAGCTTGCGTCCTCTCTTGGTTCGAGCTTATGACACTCATTCCAAATGAGCTGCTCTCTTCAGCTCGAAAGTCCGGGAAATCTCGAAAATTTGCGGTTTTTTGACGTTACACTCGGGTTGTATGGGCCTGCAGGAATACAAGCGTTATACAAGAAGAGGATGTTTTTTTTGCGGAACCGGGGAATTGTGTAGCTCTTGTCTGGTCGTAGTGGCGAAAGCCGAGATGACAAGGGTGCGCCGGGCACAAATTGTTGTTTTATTTTGATGAGCAAAAAATTCATATCGCTGAGCGTGTGTCACAGGTTGGAAAAGGAGCAGACATTTGCGGATTCTGCGGGGTGGATGTGGTGGAAAGCACGAAAATGGCTTGCGAGGTCTAAGGGTTGGGTAGACACACCTTGGTGCAAAAAATAATAATACGTTGAGAAAACCCGTTACTGTTGTGACGTTCACTTAGCAGATTGTGATTTTTTTAAAATTATTTTTCGCGCACCGGTGCGAGAGGGGATGATTATTTATCTTATTAATATTACAGAATTTCCTGGCTGTACATTCAGGCGTATGTTAAGCTGGTAGAATTGGAGCACGATATCGAGACAACATTTATCGTTTTGAAAAATTCTTTCTGTTCTGACTCAATTCTTATTTTTTTCCTAGTGCTATCATTATGAATATATATTGAATTAAACTATATAGAAAACCATTTAGTTTAATTACCACATAGAATATAGAAAACTATATAGCATTAAAATACATAGAAAATGGTTTTTTTTCCTTAACGGGATATGCCTAGTTGTGAGAGTCGAAAACAGCTCATTTTGGGTTTTTTTAATAGAAAATCTACCACAATTAGGTATTTGGAAAACTATAGGAAGCACCTCTCGAAAAAATCTTTTGTGGTGAGCAATGCTCTTCCGAACCAGGTTTTCTAATATAAAAAAATCAAACAAATTTCGTTAGTATTTTAGTTTATCCTATAATTAACCGAAGGAATTTCTGTAATATGAAATTAAAAAAAAAAATGGCGAGTGTTCAAAGTGAATTTGATTGTTGCGAAAAAATTGGCATTTTTCGAAAATCAAAGCGATAGTGTACATCGGAAAAAAAAATTCTTCGATCAAATACTATATTCTCACATCTCGAAAAAGCCTTTAAAATGTCAGAAAAATCGATGCAGTAGTTTTTGAGATACTTTGCTTACCGACTTTGAAAGCGTACTATCGAGAAAAAAAGCGTTTGAAGTTTCGAACGACGCTTCGAGCGTTCCGACGAGCGTCAACATAACCTGTCAATTTCGATCCGATCACCTTGAAATTTTCAGGGAAACATTCATAAGATGACATACTGTAAAAATAGATTGGTTTTGAAAAAAGTGATTTTTCGACTTTTATAACTAGGCATAACCCCTTAAATAAAAAAACGTGGTTTCCATAATAACATAATAAAGTATAAAACCACTAGTACGCTATAACTCTAAAATCCATTCCCAATATACAATGCACCGAATTGCCTCATAGTCGGGAGCGTAGCCGCTGACGAAAGTCGACATTTCATAAATACATATATAGAATCGTTAAAGATGATTTTGCGCGTCAAGAAAATCGCAGAATGAGATTATCATAGTTCGATTACATTCGGGTATAATTTTCCTTCGGTTGGCCAATCATGATGATTGTATTTCATCGTCTACACTGTTGAATCGATAACTCCATAATCGTCGAATCTTCAACTCTAGTCTGATGATGAGTGTGTTTGTTCCCGAGATAAGGATTCCAAGCCAAATTTCTCTCTCTCTATCTTCCTCTTAACATCACGTTATTCCGGCTGCCATAATCTGCGTTATACGTACCACCACTTTGGGGGCTGTTACCTCCACTCTCCATTTTCGTTATACCCGATATGCACACAGACGCATAGGTACACATAGATCTGTGGTTGCATCTGCCGTTCCTGGTTACACATGAAGAACAACGGTATATGGGGACGGTGGCGAACTCACCGTCGACTGAGCCGACGACGATTCGGCCGAGAGGCGCAGCTGGCCCCGTGCTATACCACTCACATCTTCGAAGTTGGCAGACAGCTTAGCATTTATCATGCAAGATTAATTAATGGCATCGCTGGGACGTAAGTACGCGAGGAAGTTAGTGGTAGTGGTGGTGCCGGACGTAAAGGGATGGACGGTAATGGGGAAGTTTGGTACAGGAAGCGGAAAGAGAGAGAGTATCTTCGAGAGCGATATCCAGTCGGTTCATCTCATATCTGCCAGACGTATGAATCCATTTTTTCCAAGCTAGTTCGGAAAAGAGAAAACCCAATGGCAGATTTTTTCACAATGCTAACGATGGCTACGGTCTTCCGAGGAAAATGAATTCGTCATGTTTCTGAATGCCTGCAAAGATCATGTTCATTCTGTATGAAATGTATCATCGTTATCATCGTTATTCAATCCAGAGGCTATTTTCTAAGTTATCTGTTGAAAATTATTATCACCCGGTTGATGATCAATCATCTACCTTTTCTCTATTTTATTGGGTTGTTGGTTAAGCTCTTACTGTTTTTTTCGTGAAAATTAATGCTTTATTTCGGAAAATCATTCCTGATGCTTTCAAACGTTTTGAAACTGCTGTGTGATCAACTCCTAATGGATCTACAAGTTTAGCCAGTGCCTGACATGATTCTTCATGAAGTGATGCCTCCAATTCAACACATCAATATAATTATTTTTGAAGTACTAAACCAATCTCTGCATGATGCTTATATATATATATGTTTTTAAATAAAGTAATGCAGTGCAATTCCCCGGAAATGCTCTTTTTGACAGGAAATTTGACATACTTAACACTATAAAAAAATGGTTTACTTTTAGTAATTTATAGATGCCTACCTACTACACGCACGTAGTTCTGGTAACGCCATCAGTTGGAGAACAGCGAGAGTTTATTCAACGTCCTAACAGTAACACTTGGTTTAAAAAGCTGAAGTGTTTCATGAAGGTAGCATTCAGCGAGTGTGTTGAAGTAAAATTATTGGCAAGTGAAATGAGGAATAGTTTGAGGAAAAAGTTGAGAAAGACAGTTTATCGTGTATCAAGGTTTATCACGAGAGCCCACATCGTCAGATGACGCGATACGTACTTGACATCCGTTCATCAACAGTTACCCTAAATTCCACTATTCTTTTCTTATGAACGAGCGCTTTCATTCATCTTATCGTCTTACGTCTCTTCCTCCGTAAGTTATCTCCTGGTCGCGTTGACCCGCCCGCGTGTTTGGTCGAATCGCGATCATTTGGCAGCTATAAGCCTTGAAATCACGTGCCGTGGTAGAGTGCAGAGACGAGGCGACAGTTTCCGCGAGATGTCGAGGAAGATGCTAAATGAGGAAGATAGCGAAGTAAGCTGGAGGGGGGTGAGGTCCTGCCGGTGGTAGCTTTCGAAAACTTGGCCAGCGCGGACACGCCGTGCACTCCCTTATTCCCCCGGCACCGCCCACCGTCTACGTATTATCTATCCCGAAAGTTCGCCGCGGCGAAGTCTCTCGACGTCGTCGCCAGTTTCTCCTGGTCACGCTAATCGCACGCCCGCCTCGAATTGGCTTTTAAGCGACGAGTTTTCGTAGAGCAACGATGACGAGCCAGCTAAATGATGGAGGGTGAGGAAAGGGTCGAGGCCAAGTTTTCCTCATTGGCTCTCTTTCATTCTCTCTCTCTCTCTCTCTCTCTCTCTCTCTCTTTCTCTTTCTCTCTCTCACTCTCTCTCTCTTTCTGCCGTCGTCCTTGCACCTTCCACCCCGTAGGCGGCTATCTATATGGTAAATCATTCACGGAAACTTTGTACCGAGACCAAAGCTTCAAAGGTTGCAATTCAAACGACGAAGCTTCCCTCCAAGCCCCGCGAAAACTCCTGTTTTTGACTTGTCTACTCTCGTCGTTCAAATTACCGGTTAAGAACGCTAAGTTTGGAGACCACCAAGTTGTAAAGTATGTCCTTTTTCCATATGGGGAAAGATAATTTTTAAGACATTCGACTTGGAGGATCATTCTCATAGTAGTGGTTAAAAATCACCTAATTAATTTAAATACATTTATATAAAAGTTCAAGGACCATCCTCTAAACAACCGGATGTACTGATGGCTAACATCATGGAAATCCAATGTGTTCAATTTGACATTGCATCCCCATGTATCGAGGTATATGTGTGTGCGCGTGTATATGTACAGGATGTCCAATAGGAAGTTGCTGAAACTAATCGACTGTCATTTTAACACACGTGCACAGAATCAGAAAAGCCAAATTGCTTTAAAAAGAGGAAACTCTGCAGTTTTAAACGCACATAAATAAAACACAGTCAAATATTTTTATGTCAATTTATTACATCTTATAAAAATAACGAAAAAGTACAGTGACGAATGATAGATATTTTCAAAGTGCGAACCGTTAGATTGTGCACAAAAATCAATTCTCTTTTGAAAACTGTGTCCAACATATCGTTCGCAATGCCGCGAACCACTTCCTGGATGGCCGCGATCAGTTCTTCTACTGTGCTGGAGTTTTTAGCGTAACAATGGTCTTTAATGTAACCCCACAAGAAAAAATCACAAGGGTTCAGGTCCAGTGAGTACGGAGGCCATTCTAGTCCGCCTTGAGCAAATTTAGGGTACCCCAGACCGATTACCCGAGTCCCATATACGCGATGAATAGCTTCAAATATCTCATGAGTCCGGTGCGGCGTCGCTCCATCTTGCATGAAATGAAAAATTTTAACCAGTCCCCTTTTTTTTTGCATAAGGGAAGAATTTCGTTTCCAAAAGCTATTTGTAACTCTCTTCTGTTACCGTAGATTCCAAGAATTGCAAATAAATTCCTTTTACTGAAATCGCTGCCCATGCCGTTACTTTCTGTGGATGAAGGGACTTCGCTAGCGATATGTTGGGATTTTCCGTTCCCCAAAACCGGTAATTTTGCTTGTTTACGTACCCATTCATCCGAAAATGTGCTTCATCGGAATAAATAATCAATTTCTCATTAAGTTCTTCGGCTTCAAACATTCCCGTAATAGTGTTACAAAATTGGATGCGTTTCGTCCTGGCATGTTCAGTTAACAATTGATGAGTGCTTATTTTATACGGATGAAACTTTAAAAAATATTTCAAAATGTTGTGTAATGATGATTTGGTTATTTTTAATGCTTGAGCAGCTTTCCGAATCGAATCATTTGGATTTTGTTTGAAATAATTCTCAACTTCGTTGATCTTCTCTGGTGCAGTCACCGTAACAGATGGACCTGGCAACTCGTGTCTACGGTCCTGGAGTGTACCATACTTCACGAAGTTATCGATTATCCCACAAAAATTAACGTAAAATTACTTCAATGCAGTTCAAATGAATTGAAACACAAGTTGCGTGATAGATGAATATGAATAAATATTAAATTCTTAGCTTTTGAGAGTGTTTTCGCTGACAACTCTATGAGTTCCAAACTTAGTACGAAACCCTCTATAGGTACGCATTACTATACATTTTTCCCCTCGAGAAGAAGCACTCAATAAGATATTCTTTTTCTTCCGTGGTGAGCTCACTCATTTTGACGCGCGCGTACTTGCTTCAACCACGGCTGGAATAAAACTGCGGGACCTCAGTATATGCGCCTTAGAAAAAGGGACCCCTATTGAATTGATGGATGGAAGAGACACTCATTGAGTTTTATCAACTTTATATTGGACACCCTGTATATGTATGTGGATATGTAGTAGCTTGTAGCAGCCCGTGCAGAAATTTGTTGGGGAGTCCCCAAATCCTACCACATCCCTATAGGATATTGATAGCAACGCCGCACGTGGGAAGTCTACATTGGAATCCAAGTGGATTTCCCGATAGACGTCGGTTGAGATTTGTTTTTTTGACATTCTCGACGGGAATTTGTTGGATGTCTCAAAAAAAAAATATCCTTTCGTGATCCCGTGCACAAATTTGTTGGGGAATCCCAAGATGCACCCATATCTCTATAGGCGTGTGATAGGGGCAGCGCACGTTGTTCTCAGTGGGATCCGATTGGAACGCCCTGCACTATTCCCCGATGAACCTCCTTTGAAAATTCTTACCACGTTCGAATCGAAAATATGCGAAAAGTCACGAGAAAAACTCTGCGCATTGGAACGCAATATGCACGCTTCGTGGGCGTGTACGTGTATGGTGGATAACGTGTCAAAGTGCAGTAAAATAAATAACAAACGATAATTACAATGGATTTTCAGTGACGTGATTTAAATCAATTCTGAAGATATACTCTTTCGAGCCATTTGTACTTTTTCAAGATAAGATTTATAGTTTTTGAAGATCCGCTTATTTTGTATATCTATATATGTAGTGTAGAAAATTTAACATGCAGAATGCAATGGGTTCCATCATGGATCGTATCGGATTTTGTTCGATAATGTCGGAATCTTTTAGGATTGTAATTGGATTCGTACAGTGGATTCCAATGGGGAATCCCGACTAGAATCCAATGTACGAGCGTGTCGTTTTAGTATAGGGATCCAATGTGATGACCCATTGGATGTGTATCAGGAAGCAGGGGCAAGTGTGGGAATCCAATTCGATCCCTAAGATAATTTCTCCCTGAAAAAGAGATATTTTTTAACGAGAACTCCCATAGACGATGCTGCGTTTTTCCGACTCTATATCTGTCTGCAACAAAGGAAAACATTCGCTGCATTTTAAGTGAGATATATCATGATCCACGTGCGTTCGATCCTCTTGAACCCCATTACAGAGTACTTATTCTTTTATAGACCTAGCCTCCATAAAAGCTTTAGTATTCCAATTTCCGGTAGCATTGACGCACTCGTTGGGTCGTTACGTTTAGTCGTACGGGTGCCTAACTGCAGTGACTTCACATCGTCATTGAATTTCACAGGCGCAGTCCCGATGCGCAATAAACATTAATTACGTGTACTTTCATCTTGTGGCCGATTGATTCACGATCGTTCCGGCAAATCACGAAGAATCGCTTTTCATTGAAATCTTGGGGTTGAGATGTGAGGGCCAATGTGTTTCAGGATATAAATAATGATTAGGGTGGGTTTGAAATAATACACCGATACGAGAAAATAGGGCTAACGCGGGTGCGAGAAAACGCGCTGCTCGGCGAAATACCAGCAAATCCGATGGAAAGACATTGCGAAAGAGAAAAAGAGGCCGAGAGAGAGAGAAAGCAAGAGATGGTATATATAGAGAGCGAGATCGGTATTTGGACCTAAGCCAAACTCCAGAATAACTTAGCACTGTGAATGCGTGCATACGACACTCTCTCTCCCTCTCTCCCGTCATTAATACGATCCATACACAACGCTCTTGCTCCTATCTATACACGCGGCCAATGTTATTTACACCTGCGGTCGTATGTTTGCACATGGGAATTCCAACAGTATAAACAATAAAATATTCACGGGTTTGTTTACCGCGATTGTAGAATGTTTGCAAAAATAGAAAGCATGACAGCAAGAGAAAACAAAATCGCAATGGTAACAGCAGTGAAACAGGGTGGCCGCAAGTTGTGCCGCGCACGACGGAAGAAGGTAAGCCAAGAATCAAGAAACCTCTTTAAAGATTGAAACAAGCGATTTAAAAAACTTGTCCACGATTTGCCACTGCTGTATACGCTTTTGCCATCAGCTCCAATAAATTCTTCAATTCGAGCTCTTTCATCCCATTTCGTGCTTTCCTGGCGCGCAAATGTATTTCCGGAATTGTCTTCCTCTCTCATTGCCTCCTACGAAAAGGAAGAAGGGTCGATCTGGCTAATCCGCCCTCGCCCAAGGAAAAGCTCGAAAGTCCTGACAAGGAGGAGCAGCATAAAAAAGAAATTTCTTTCTTTTTTACACCCCCTCCTCGACTCTATACAATACGGCGGAGAAAGCAGGATTTCGAAACAAACGCGAGTTAAATCCGCACAACTTTTAGCTTTATCTCGGTCTTGTATTGTTGTAACGTTGTTGTTCTCTCCCAATGCTGGATCCTTTGGAAGGACTGCTGGTTTGGTCTCTCTTAAAGAACCATCGGAAGCTCGTACAACAATGATAATAATGATAACCGGCAGGAATGGGCGTGCGATTTCGGCGATCTCCGAAGTGAACCCCGCGTCGGCTAGGTCCGATACTGGGATGGGTGACCGCTCGACGTTGAAAATAAATCATTACGAGGACAGGGCCGTGAAAATTTCACCAGGCTCTGTTCATTGGATCGCAATAAAAGCGACGGCTCTCTCGCAGTCGCCCGTATTCGCATAATTGTACTAATCCGCAAGAGGGCGCTCGCGACGGCCCCGCGTCTCACTGAGTTGCAGCGCAGTGGCGCACGTTGCGCGTGAAGCCATTCGAATGAAACGGAAAAATCTTGGCCCGTGGAACGATGAAGGATCTAGATGACAGGGTTGTTGGTACTCCGAGCACGAGAGGGTGCACAGCGAGAAAAGACCCGGGGGTTGGGGGCGAGCGGTAGGAACGCTGCACCAACGATGCTTGCTCGATAAACAACAATTAAAGCCGGAAGCCGGGACGACGGCGGAGCGCGCGAGACTACTAAAACGCGAAAACCTCTTAGCGACGCTTAATTGCCAGGGGAACGCGAGTGAATTGTACGAGAAAATGGTAGATGAGAAAGAAAGGGAGGAGGAGAGAGAATTGCGAGGAGAAGGTCGCTCGCAGAGGTCGGGTAAAAGAGAAATGTGGAGGAGCGCGGAAAGGGTGGAAAATGCCACGGATGGAAGTTTCTTTCTCTTCCTCCGAATCTCCCTTCGTGTTCCTCTCGTTACGGGATGAGAAATGAAGAAAACGGCAAGGGGCTGAGGGGAATGAAACAGAATTCGTAAAGCCGCGGCGATGAGAAAGAAGCGAAATCGGGATGAAGAAGAGGAAGAGGGACAGAGTCAGATTGGAGAGACGACCGTGGTTACCTATGGCCGAGCGAATTATCCGTAAAAGGACGTCGGAATCAAGATCCGCTGGCGCACTTTTGTTACAAACCCTATCTTCGGTCTCAACGTAATTTCCCCGCTACATTGGTGTAAAATAACACTCTCGGTATCACGTATAGTGAAATATCACGAGTGAAAGAATTCTCTATGCGGACACACTCGTATATGATAAAATATTCTCCTGACTGACGATCATTCAGCATCGCGCGGCAAATTTTGCCTCAAACTTCATATTCTTCGTGATTGTATTCCGGAAGCATAACGGTCAATTTTTGTTTTCTATCCCATCCTCTGCAGCCTGGTGTTTATAAAATGAACATTTGCTAACTTTGATGTAAAATATCTCCAGTTGAAAAAAACTCCTTGAAAATTCACCAAAAAAATTGACACTACAGCATCCATCAAAGACGACCGAGAGCCTTTGTATCCAGTGACAAACATATTCAAATCATCGTGCCGCTCAAACATTTGGGAATCCCCTTGGCTCCTTGGAGATCGATGACATCGATAAAGTCTAAATCCAAATATGGATAACTATGGTTAGACCTTGGTCGAGTTGGTAGGACCACTTTACATGTTCTGTGCACGCAGACACAGACACACCGGCATTTATGCATGTATACGTTGCGGAAGCTTATGCTAAAGCAGGCTTTGCGAAGGGACTGCTGGTCTCGTGAGTGCGCGGATGGGATGTACGCGAATTTGCATACAAACGAGGCCGGGATTTCATTCGCATCGCACGCGCTACGGCGTGTGTTTCGCGTTGCTATTATAAGCTTTCTGGATGGCGGTGGTCATACTGATGCAGGCAATGTTGGTGGTAGTGCTGGCGGAAAAAGCTCCAACGCCGAGAGGCTCTTCGGGGGATTCCCTTGCCACTCACCTAAACCGATAGAGAAAGGGACCGAGGGACAAAGAGAGAGAGCAAGAGAAAGAGGGGAGAGAGAGAGAGAGAGAGAGAGAGAGACAGAAACAGAGACAGAGACGGAGACAGAGACAGAGACAGAGACAGAGAAAAAGATCAGACTATAAGGGACATAAGAGAGGGGAGCTATCCAAAATTGTGAACGATGAAGATTCCAGCATCCGCGATAAGTGTCCGCGGCAACTTGACCGTCTACTTTTCTCTTCAAGCTTTCATATGTGTTAGTATATACAGAGTGTCTCGTTGTGAATGGATAAGCCTGCAACTGTCGATAGGTCAGATAGGTCAAAAGCAATTTTTTTTCATAAAGTTTCCTTAACATTTAAGGGTAAAAAGGAGACTTTGAAAAAAGATTTTTTTTCATAAAGTTTCCTTAGCCTTTAAGGTCAAAAAGGAGACTTTTGTAGATAAAACAAATAACCAAGAGTATTTTTTTTAAACCGGGTAAAAAAAGTTATCATTTGTAGAAATGGCATGCGAAGAACCAAAAGCAGATGACCTTTATCTCGAAAGCCGTGGGACTTTTACTAAACTGAAGTTCCGGCATATAGTGGAACATGATCTGACCTATCGAGAGTTGCAGGATTCTCCATTCATAACAGGATACCCTGCGTATGTATATATATACGAGGGTGGGGTGAAAAGTTTCCGGCCTGACCAAGAAAAACGATGTTTAAAAATTATTTTTTGCTTTATTTTTCAACATAATCTCCATCAACACTGATACATTTCTCATAACGGTGTTCTAATTTAGTTATACCAGTTTTAAACGTAGATTCGTCAAGCTCCTCAAAATACTGATTTACAGCTTCGATAACTTCTTCGTTGCTCTTAAGAGGGAATGACACCTTATCGCGGTCGGTATGGTAGAACAATTATAGATTCCCAAAAATCTCTGGAACGGCTCTTCAGATCCCGTCGAAACTTTGCCAAACGACGACAAATACATAGACGAATAGCTGTCAACCCCTCAAATTTTCTGAATTTGAGAAAAAAATGTAGATTGGCTTATCATAAGCCAATTTAGTTTTTTTTTCTCAAATTCAGAAAACTTGAAGGGCAAACAGGTATTCGTCTATGTATTTGATGTCGTTTGGCAAAGTTTCGACGGGACCTGAAGAGCCGTTTCAGAGATTTTTGGGAATTTAAAATTGTTCTACCATACCGACCGCGATAAGGTGTCATTCCCTCTTAAATCTTTTTCAGGAGTGTAGTGGTGGACCCATGTCTCATCAACAGTTATGAATCGACGCAAAAATTCGTTTGGATTACGCCTATACAGCGCCAAATTGTCGGTAGAAATGGTTTTTCGAAGCAGTTTTTGGGCGAGCGTTAGCAAACGCGGCACCCACCTTGCACACAGCTTTTCCATGTTCAAATGGTTGTGCAAAATATTTCGCACACGTTCAGCTGACATCCTACAGGTCTCAGCTATCTCATGCACTTTCAACCTGCGGTCTTCCAACACTATTTTATGGATTTTTTCAATCATCTCTGAAGTTGCGACTTCAACGGGCCGTCCTGAGCGAGGCTCCTCAGAGGTGCTCACACGACCCATTTTAAATTCAGAAACCCACTGCTTAATAGTTGAATATGATGGGGAGGAGTCTCCTAGTGTTGAATCCATCTCTTCTTTTATTTGTTTTGGTGTAAAACCTTTCAAATGGAAGTATTTGATGACAGCACGTTTTTCCAATTTTTCCATTTTTACGAAAAAACGGAAGCGTCTCGCGCAATGTGCTCTCAAACGCAAACTAACGTAGCGATTGGGCTGAAACTGTACATACAAGCTCGGTAGGAATGGTACTGTAGGACGCCGCTCCAAAACTAGACCTAGTGGCACCATCTCTTGGTCAGGCCGGAAACTTTTCACCCCACCCTCGTATATCCTCAATGATCGTCTATCAGCTCGGTAGATGATAATATACTCTGTGAGATACCGCCTGGGTGTGTTAAGGTAGTACGAGCGCGTAATCTTGTTTTCTATAGATTTTGTTCAAATTTTAACCAGATATTGTTCATATCATTATGCATGTTTGAGTGACATTTCAGAACAGTCTACTATTTAGATTGGGAGATAATGGGTTTTAAAATTGCAAATTTAACACTGCAGGGTCTGCATTGAAATGTAGATAGAATAATTTTCCGTAAAAAAATGTTCGTCCCTTATAGTAAGAAGACATATGCCAACACCACAGAACAGTATTGTTCAATATTTCGAGAAAAAAATAATTATCGTGCTTCTAAAGTTAAAAATGTTGTCATAAAAAAATATTTGCATTATAAATATTAATATTATATATTGTTTATGTTATCTTCATTTACAAATAAAATTGTTAGTTCATTCATAAGTAATTAAAAACTTTGTTCGATTCCAAATTATTCCAAATAAAAATTTGTGTTGCAGTATTATTTTAAATATGCCGCGCAAACTCACGTCATTGGATACGTGGAACGATGCGGTGTTAGCATGTCTTCTTGTTATAGGGGACAAATATTTTTTAGAGAAAATGATTCTGTCTAAATTTCGATGCAGACCCTGCAGTGTTAAAAGTTGCAATTTCAAAATCCATTATCTCCCAATCTAAATAGTCGACTGTTCTGAAATTTCACTCGAATATGCATAATGATATAAACAATGTCTGGTTAAAATGTGAACAAAATCTATAGAAAACAAGATTGCGCGCTGGTACTACCTTAAGTGCCGAGCGAAAAAAAAATGTAAAAAAGGTTTACGAGAAGCGAATGAGTCGGAAAACACCGTCACGCGTAACCAGACAACCAATTTGGATAACTTTTCCTTTTTTACGGCCCTGACGACAGAGTTGGATGAGGACGCCGCGTGAATTCGATGCAGGATAATTTACTTTTATTTCGGGCGATTCGATGGCGAGGTTGTCGAGTGTTTGAATTGGAGAAAAAACGAAGCCTTCGGATAAAATTGGGCGGCAATTGTAGTGAGAAGTATATTGGACGACTTTTTAAGCATCCCGAGTCACTGGAATGCAACCCTTCATTTGATTCGACGTATCCTTCTTTATTCCTTCGAGCCTTTCGTCTGGAAAGGAAAGCGTTCGTGGAATAGCCTTTAGCGAGCATACTATGAAGAAAAATTATTGCGGTTGGTGGAATTAAAGAGTTTCAGTAAATAGCAAGAAAAACGGTTTTTCAATTTGATAAGGTTCGATCTGCCTTATTTTCCAGGCTACCCGAGAAGTTATGCGGTGTTGAAATCCACATAGGTCTAAAGATTGCATCGTTGCGACGCAACTAAATGTTTTTTTTTTCTTTCAATTTTTGAATATTGAGTAATCTATTGCACATTCCGCTTGTAGGTGCCTATAAATGATGGTATTAAACATTTTAAGGGATTTCGACGAGCATAACCTACCCTTAATTAGGGGTGAAACTTGTAAAAATCGTATCTCCCATGGTATTGAGATTGCCAACTTTTTTATCGACGTTATGGGTAAACCAACCCTAAAAGAGCTTGAAAAATCGGCAAATAAAAACGGAGGATTTTCATTTGCCGAAACCCACCCTTATCGTAGCCCAAATGGGGCAAAGAAATTCCGGAAAAAAATCATTTTCGTTGCGTTCCAACGGGGCAAATTTCACTATCATCAACTTTGATAATATTAAGATATAGATTATCATCAATGTTTGCACAATACCCTTCTTTGACCCTTCATTGGCCACTTATGGTTTGGCCACGATTTTGACAAACTGAGTCAGTTTGACCCGAATTTTCATCCACCTGTCATTAAGGGCGAGGTAAAGTATTTAATTTTTTTTTCATTTTTTAAATGAATGCATAATATATCAAGAATATTGTGTTAAAATTTCAAGTCGATCGGAGTAAAATTGACGAAGTTATGAGTATTTGAGCGTCTATTGCTCCATGCCGTTCTCTTCTGCGTTTTTCAAACCGTTTTTCTGAGACTTGTCATATTTGAAGTCCGTGTGCACGATAACTCAAAATCTACTGGACCAATCGCTTTGAAATTTTGCACAGTACTTCTTCACATAATTCACCAGGTATTGTCGAGAGCTTTTTTGTTTTTTTTTTAATAATTACTAATTTTTCACCAACAAATTAGCCGATTTTTTTTAGCGAAAATCGGGTTTTTGGCTCCCCAGTGCTACGAAAAATCGAAAAATCGAAAAAAAAAAAATCCTCCCGTCATTACCTCGAGAAACATCTCCTTTAACAAATGCATTTTGATTTTTTTGTTTCAAATGATTCTGTTGCGAGTTATGGTGCACACCGCAAACCAACTTTTTTTCGAGGCGCCTCCGGGGTTTAATTTTCACTCGCTCAATTTTGAATATTTTGCAATGCAAATTTAGGAGAATGTTGTTCAAATGTTACTTTATTATATGTAAATTTTTCAATAAACGAACACTATTCGTTACGCCAAAAAAAAATCTTAAAAACATGCCTTTTTTTCGCCGAATTAACTTTACCCCGCCGTTAAGAAACCTTCAATCGGTTTTTATTGAGAAAAAATCAGGGACACACTTGAAACATTTACCAACATGTCTGCATAATTAAAATTCGGATAGTATAAAATTTAATTGTTGTTAAAAATGATTGAAAACTTTTAGTTTTGGGAAAGTGAACATTTTATTTCAAATTTGTCCGGTTCAACATGCCCCAGTGTGTCAACGTAAGGTTAAATAAACGACAGATTAATTCGCGCACTTCAATACGAGTTTATTTTTTCTATTTCCAATTACACAGGTTCGACAAATATTTCACCGTTGAAGTTTCAATCGACGAAATCGATCGTGACACCCGTGAAGGGGGTCGTAGGGGCTGCTCTCGGCTATCGTGCATTCCCTCTCGTGTATATATGTATAACACATACAATTAGCGAAATTAACGTAGCCCGCGGAGGAGAGACATTGATGAATGTGTTTCGGGGGAGTGGTCGCGCGATCGCGTCGAGTCCCTCGCAGTCCCTGGTTCGACCTAATATCATCGTGCATTTATTCTCATTCGCTCTGTCCATCGCAGTTTCCACTTTCGTCTACTTCCAGAGTTGAATTTCCCTCTCGCTGGCCCGCACGAATCGTTGCGACACGACGATTGATGAGTCGAACGTTCCTGGCCCTTTTCCTCCGCCCTTCCACTCGAGAACATTTTAACGCCCGGAAATACATTTGTACAGCAGCCGGAAGTAATGGACGAGCTCGCTCGGCTCGTGGCTTCGGCGATCTCCAATTTCGAGCTCGCCCAGGCCAATACTCGGATGGGTGACCGCTCAGCCACGTGCTGCCATGTGCCACGACTAACGAGCGGATGGCATTTTAACTATCCCAGGGTAACACAACCAAAACTCAACGAACGCAGCGGTTTTCCGCACTTTCCCTGTGCCCTCGTGCGGATACTGCAGTGCATCGGGAAAAGGGCGGCTGTCGTCTCAGAAGGGTTATATACTATACGCATATATATATTTTTTTACAAAATGAACAAACAATCAATCCACCCTGTGGAGTGGACAAATTAACACTACCAACGATAAAACGGAAACGAAATTGTCGTCCCAATTATTTTCTCCGCGGTACCTACTTGATAATAA
>OZ023321.1:22840015-22868722 GCA_964007375.1 Ophion obscuratus | reverse complement strand
CGTACTATCGCGTCTCTGCACAACTTTTCTCTCCTTTACTCCTCTCGCTCTCTCTCTCTCTCTGGCCTCGGTTTATCTCCCGTCCCTCGTTAGCTCGAAGTTTCCTCTTTTTTCTGTTCTGTTTTTATTTGACCCGGCTGACTTTGCCATTGCGCTCACAGCGAATCGGCATGAGAAGATGAGCGACGGGAGGGGAGGGGGCACATTCTCAAATGCACTTGTCGATTGCAACTCGAGACGAGAAATGATCAAGTTGCGTTTCTTTTTTTTCTCTTCGCTCTACCGTGCGAGCACAAAATTGCATTTGTCAAAGGAGGAAGAAAAACATGCCCACGTCTGAACGGGGAGAAAATTGCGAGACGGTAATTCGGAAAAATATGGATCACTTGAGCGTAGGTTTCTTTTTCTGTCGTGCCAAGACGAAGAGGGAAGCCATTGTTAACTGTAACTGCCGATGGGAATGGAAATGAAGAGATGGAGGCAGAGAGAGAGAGGAAGAGAACAAAAGGACGGAAATGTGAAAGAAAAATTAAATATCAATGGTCGAAGGAGAATCAAAAGCATCGAGGGTTCGATAAACTTTGAAGAAGTTGACGGCCTCGTTAAGATTTGGGAACGAGGCACGTTCAACGCGGGAAAGTCACACGCGAACGTTGGAATGCAGCGATTTTTTCGTTCCTCTCGTTTCTTTTATTTTTAGTGCCATCCGAAGCCTTGTTCCTGCAAATTAACGTCGTAAATGTCTAATAAAAGTACGTAAAAACGTTTGGGTTATTTTCACAGGCTAAATCGGCCAAAATTTTTTTTGAAGAATTAAGGTGACTTAATTCTAAAGTTATCTTAATAATAAAAAAAAAAACGTTTGGATGATTTTCGCAGCCAAAAAAGATTTAAATAATTGAAAATAATTGATTTTCGTTGCGTTCGAACGATGCAAACTTCCACATCGTGTTTTTGAAAGCACTGATTACCAATGGCATCGAAGTTTGCATCGTTGGGATGCTACGAAATTATTTTTTTTCCCCTTATTGACCAATTTTTTTGCCACATTTAGCCGACAAATGTCACTGAAACATATTTCAAGATCCTTATCAGGGATCCCCAACCCAAAAATGCAGAAGAAGTGTTTAGACGGTAATAAAAAAAAATGCAAACGTAAATAAGGACTTTTGTTGTGTTCCAACGATGCGAATTTCAACACCATCCTTGCCGTTGTTGTGTCAAACATTCAATTATAACCTCTTTGTTGATCATCCTGTGCAGTTTGAACACGATCCACAGTATCGTTTTCTAGAAAAAAAATCGACAACTAGACGTATTTCGTGGGCTAATTACATTACGCTTATGGAAAACTCCCGATCATTTTTCAGTACATTATTAATACCTGCTAATTGAATGTTACCACGGAGCTGAAAAAATAGAAACGGTATAATAAAAAAAAATCCTACGTACTTCCATAGACAATGTATTTTTCAAGATATATTCAACGTTTCAAGTGAATCGGTTGAAAGTTGTCTGAGTTACGTTTCCGGCCAACTTAAAAAATGCAGTTTTGAGATAAACGCTACACAGCCGCCATTTTGAAATTAATTGCTTGAAAAAAATCATTGTATACAGTCACTGATATGTATGATAAACACCCTTTTTTGTAATCTCGATTTATTTTGTAGTTTTTTTGAAAAAAAAAATCCCCAAAAATCTTATTTTTCGGCCTAACCCCTTAAAATAACGATTATTTAAAAGCTAAAAGTCGGTAGCAGCTAATGGGCTCCGTGCATAAACATAGGGCGCTCCCCTCGTACTTCACCCCGACGGCTAAGCCCCATAACAACCTTAAATCCGCGTCCTCATGTACCGCTTTGCTTTAGACATTGTTTCATGTTACAAACTCGCATCAACGTCGTTTCTCGCATGACCATAGTCGCGGAGTCGGGGTCAAAAAATCGGTGTTGAAAATTTGGGCGAACAAAAGAATTGGAGAAAGGATTGAAGGAGAGGCGAGAGAGAGAGAGAGAGAGAGAGAGAGAGAGAGAGAGAGAGAGAGAGAGAAAGATTAAAAGTAAAAAAACCGATCAAGAGCCACCTGAAGAATGTTAAAAATCGCGGGTTGTCGTGCTGGCAAGGAGTTCACCGCCGTTCGTCGTCCTCAACCATTTTTTTCGCACATCATCAAGATTTTCACACACGACGAAGCAGCCTTTTCCTCGACGTTGAGGAATCATCGGGAGGATGGGTGGCAAAAAAAAACAAAAGTTCAATCGAAGTCGCGCGGATATCACGATAGACAATAAAGCGAAGTTCAACGTGCGCATCCTCGTGCGCACTGGACCCAACTCCATTATCCTGTGCACTCTGCAACGCAACGGGGCGAATGAACACGTCCAAGTTAATGCCCGCGGTGAATAACGCGCGCATGCATACATTTTCATGCGTTCGCGTGCCAATCTATTAATACGCAGTTGATTGCACGTGATTTCGTGTCGAAGCTTTTCGTCGTACGCTCCAACGGAGATGGGAGACATTTATCCGGAAGCATAAAGGAATTCAGGGGACAAACAACGAAATAATATTGCACGCGGAAGGAAAGCGAGGAGGAGACAAGTTTTGTCTAGGAAAAATAAAATTTCTCGTCTTAATAGTCAGATAAAAAGATACGATATATCGACGCTGCTTACGAAAAGTAGCACGATTCAAAGTTCTTACGAAAACTGACATGATTATGCTTTCGCCATGGAAACTAGCACGTTTCCGTATTCACCGCGAAAACCGGCTCGATTTTCACTGTAAAAAATAGTGTAAAAGGACTAAGATTAAAATCTTAAGGATCTCATCGCTTGTACAATCTAACCAAAAAGAGTTTTGGTGAGAATTTAAAGTCCTTCGTGCTCAGGTAAAAATATGGAAAAATAAACCATTCGTATTTTCTTTTAAATATGACAATTTTTTGCGTAATGACTTACATGTTCCTTTCCCCTTACAAGTTTTTCCTTAAGGGGAGAAATCACAGTAGCACACAAAAAATAGGCATATTTTCGGGAATTAATTTTGGCTGAATAAAAGTATCAATCGAAAATCTGTAAAGTAGGTTTTATAGCGATACTAAAAAAGTACAAAATGTAATTTTTTCAATAAAAAATATTTAAAAACGGCGGCTGCGCAAAATATGCCCCAAGGCGCCTTTTTTTGAGCTCGCCGAAGACATAACTCGAGCAAATTTTTACCGATCGACTTGAAATTTTGACAGTAGCTTCAAAACATCTTTCTCCACGGAGCTACGTAGGATTTTTTCGATATATTGATTTTTCGCAAAATGGTGCATGTTCGAAAATAAAGTTAAATTTTTAACAAAAAAAAACGCCATAAAATCGTCGATAAAAAAAAGTAAGCCATATAAATAAAAAATCCTACGTAGCTCCGTGGAGAAAGATGTTTCGAGGCTACTGTCAAAATTTCAAGTCGATCGGTAAAAATTTGCTCGAGTTATGTCTTCGGCGAGCTCGAAAAAAGGCGCCTTGGGGCATATGCTGCGCAGCCGCCATTTTTAAATATTTTTTATTGAAAAAATTACATTTTGTACTTTTTTAGTATTGCTATAAAACCTACCTTACAGATTTTCGATTGATACTTTTATTCAGCCAAAATTAATTCCCGAAAATATGCCTATTTTTTTGTGTGCAACTGTGATTTCCCCCCTTAAGTCTACTTACATTCTATTTACATTTTGCATATCGTTTCACCCCTGCATTCTTTCTTACGTTTGTTACTTTTCCAATTAGTTGCTCGAATTGCTTTATGTACATACATACATACAGGTTCCTGTTACAGGTTCCTTCTTTACTGCCGTTTGCATTTTTCTACCGATTTGATCTCTTTCTTCCTCCCCTATCCAATTTTCGAGATCTTCTACGATTTCACTTTAAATTTTTTCTTTGATTTTCTCGCACATACATATATGGACTAAGTTCTCCACTTCTTTTTCACACAGCCTGCCTTTATGATCACTATACCCCCTGTTTTCTTTCTTTCCCACATTCCCACATCTAAGTCTCGCTCAAGTTTCTTTTCCTCCCGTTATATTTGCATCTTCCCGGTACTTTTCTGCTCCTATCGTGTACTTTCTGTTGTATTGTGTACAATACGTTGATTCTTCAATTTTACTCCAGTCCTGCTGGATTTCTTGATCAACTTTTGTTTTCTTCCCCCTTTCTATTATTCTCTGCATTTTTTTTTACATCGTCGTTTGCTATGGCTATCCATATGCCTCCGTCTCCTACTTCCTCCATTGCTACTTTGACTTGCTCTGCCCATTTCGTTGGGTTTCTATTTAGAACACCTTGCCTCTTCTTTCAGGCATTTCTTCGGCCATCTTTCCTCCCTCGTCTTCATTGTTTCTATTAAATAGTTTGCCGCTCTCTTCCACGTTTCCACTTGGCTTGGCATGTTTCTATTTAGGCCCATGGTCATATGAGGTTGAAGTTTGCATCGTTGGCATGCAACGAAAATGAAATTCGTTGCATGCCAACTGAATTCCTTTAATTTTTTTTGGCACATTATGCCTCCAAAAAACCTCCAACCATTTTTTTAGCTATTTATTTATCGATCTACAACGTAAATGTATAAGAAAATTTGTTCAATAATAATTAATACGCGAAAAATAAAATACAAAAAAAAAACATTCGTTGCGTTCCAACGATGCAAACTTCAGCAGCGTCATGGCCATCTTTACGTAACCTCCTTGGAGTCCTACCAGTTCTCGTCTCTTCCATCCCCACACTTCATTCTCGTATAGTATTCCACTTTTGGCAATAGCAACCGTCAGATAAAAACGATAGTAGTAATTTTTATAAAAAAATAATATCGAAATTGTAAGTATAATGAAATATTTATTGTGATTTGCTATTTAAAAAATTACGTTATTGAAAATATCAGTCGACAAATTTACTGTAATCTTACTGATGGTTATCGTCGAATATGATTGAAAAATCTTGCTGATGTTCGATTGGAATTGAACCTGTCAGGCATGGCCTGTAAATCTTTTTTATCATGGTGCAAGAGGCAATTTTTTATCTGACGTCTGTTTTAATTGGAACATTCGAACATCATCCATGTTATTGTTTTTTTTTTAAGATTTTCATCTCTCGTTCTTCTTGGTCAAAATGATATTTAACGTGGATTGTATCGACGTAAGATTGAATGGATATTTCCCGAATACTTGCAATTTTAATTGAAGTCCAATTAAAAAATTTTGGGAGGTCTAAAAAATCGTAAATTTCCGATTGCGATCAAAGGAATTGGAGTAAAAAATAGAGGCAAAGCGTGAAAAAGCATGGAAGAAAAGTTGGAAATAATTCCAGTGTTACTGAAACATGTTAATTTTTGCGGTGAATATCGAAATCTGCTTCTTTTCGCGGTGAAAGCCGAACCGTGCTAGTTTTCGCGTTAAATATCGAAAGGTGCCAGTTTCCGTGGCGAAAACCGAAACTTGCTGGTTTTCGTGTCGGAAGCCTAAACATGCTAGTTTTCACGGTGATATCAAACGTGCTTGTTTTCGTAAGAATTCTGAAACATGCTACTGAAACATGCTGCTTACTTTTTGTAAGCAGCGTCGATATATGCTCGTGAATTTTGCTCCAAGTTTCACGTTCGGAACGTGACAATTTCTCGATTCATTCAATTAACGCGGAAACATTCAAGTACGTGCACTCAACTGCATGTTATTTTAACGTTTTGCGGGCGCCATGTTGCCGAGTCTTCGGTTATCGATAAATATAGCAGTCCGATTTCCGGTGGCTTGTATAAATATACATATGTACATACAGGCACATGCATATACAGAGTGCCCTGTTATGAATATGCTTTTGGTTTTTTACATGCCACTTCGACAAGTTATAACTTTTTTCGATGCGGTTAAAAAAAATGCTCTTGGTTATTTGTTTTATCCAGAAAAGTCTTTTTTTAACCTTAAATGTTAAGGAAACTTTGGAAAATTTCAAAAAACAACACGAGGCCCCAAAATCTCGAAAACCGTGGGATTTTTACTAAACTGAAATTCCAGCATCCCTGTATATATTATATTTATACAGACACCCTGTATATATATAAAATCGAAATCAAACGTTCATTATGAATATCCGATCGTAAGGTAATATTATGGAATTTAAATGTGAATATTCATCGAGAATTGCCCTCGAAAAATTATATCTAGAATTTTTTAATGATAAAATATAATTATAAAATAGAAAGAAAGGAAATTATAAAATAAAATTACACATTAATTATTAATATTCGCCTGTAGTATAATATTGACTAATTCGAAGTTGCATATCAATCGAAAATTAAACGTTCCGAGTTATAGATCGTAGATTGTTTACTTTTCGATTCATATTCAATTTCCGATTAGTCAATATTATATTATAGTCCAATATCAATAATTAATATTTAGCTGTAAAGTAATATCGATTAAACGAAAATTAAATTTTAATCGAAAATCAAACGTTTCAATCTATAACTGCTCAATTGTTTACAATTGTATGTACATATCAATTCACATCCATTTTAAGTGGAGCGAGATCATGATTTGGAATTTCCAACAACAAAAAAATTGACTGAGTGCGAAAACTTTTAGAAGTATTTTGATCTTTCAGAAGAGGATACATCTTTTTGGATATCGTGATTCTTTCACTATATACATTTTAGGAAAATAATGGTAATAAAATACTAAGAGTAATTTGAAAATGATAACAATAACGTAACGGAGTAGAGAACGGAAATTGGGTTTTTGTATGTCGTCTCGGAACTCCTTCACAAAAATACGCAATTTTAAGATATCTTTTCTCTGTAATTAGGTCGATAAACGACCCTGAAATTTTTCAGAAACGATTATTAATATATTTGTTGAAGCTCAACAAAAAAATTATGAATATCCTATGGATTGAAGCCTGGCGATAGGACTACATTAAGGAATTAGCCTACTGTGACGAGCGTCGAAACAGACTAATACTCAATAATTAATTACGGAAAAACTACCTATGCAATGTTGACAATTTTTTTATACGATGTCATGTACACGTTAAAGAGTGCGTTCAAAAATTGTTATTGAAAAAAATTTACAATTGGATGGGTTATGTCTCCTCGCGCGTTCCGGTGATTTTCGTCCGCGGTCGATCGGTGTACGTGATATCGCAAGTATCAGTGATGTGTAACAAAAAAAAATATGTTCATTAACTACATTGTATTGGCTATCGGCGGACGGAGCTTTTTTACTTTTTTCCTCTTTGGTGATGAAAAAAAAATTCCTGAGTTTTTTCCAAATTTTCGGCTAAAAAAACGTGCTATTTTTATCAATAATTATTAAACAAAAAATAAAAACGATAAAATCTTCCGTCCGCCGAAAAGTATTATTCCTTTGAATATGTGTACCAAATTTTAAGTCGATTCATTGATTACAGCTCGAGATATCGTGTACACCGTTTTGAAAAACATAGTTTTAGTACAGTCGTGTTGTCGCTGAAAAAGCCTGGAATCGGAGAAAATCAGAAGCCGGCTGGTTTTTTGACAGGTGTTTTTGTAGATGCCGCGGGTGCTAAATCCAAGTTTGCCTAAAAATCGGGGTGTAGGGTTCTTTTTTAGGGGATGAAAGGAGAAGGGGGGTGGATTAATGTCAAACGACAACCACTACGAGTTCGGCGCCGTGAGACAAAATGTTCAGAAAAATCCGGGCTTTAGTTTTGTCCATAGCGCCGAAGTTGTGGAAGTTCATTTTGGGGGTGAAAAAGTGGGGTGAAATTTTGAAAAATCAGTTTTAATTCAATAACTCTTTAAAAAAAAATCGTACACTTTTTGTTCAAATGAGAACGTTGTAGCCCTTGAAAAGACGCGTCGATCGAGTATTCGATCATCACTCTCCGATAATATCTTCACCCCCAAAAAAATGGATAAAAAACCAAGAGAAAAATCGTTTATTGAATAACTCAAAAACAATCGGTTTTTCGGGTATGGTTCAAACGTACGAAATGTAGAGAATAATTTTCTCCATATTTTCGTTGCTATGGACCACCCTTGAATTTTGATTTTCCAACCCCTCGCAGGGGTTTAACATTCAAAATGAAATTCTGGGAAAACTATTCACCGCACGAATTCGCCGCCGTGGAAGAATTTGTAGCTTGAACCCTCAGCTACATTTTTGTTCAAAGCGCCAAACTCGTATCTCTTTAGTTTCGGTCAATAGTTTTCCCAGAATTTCATTTTGAATTTTCAACCCCTGTGAGGGGTTCGAAAAGGCAAAATTTAAGGGTTGTCCATAGGAACGAAAATATAGAGAAAATTATTCTCTAAATTTCGTACATTTGAACCATCCCCGAAAAATCGATTGTTTTTGAGTTATTCAATAAACAATTTTTTTGTTAATTCTTCAACAATTCTTTTGGGGGTGAAGATATTATCGGAGAGGGTTGATCGAATACTCGATCGACGCGTCTTTTCAAGGGCTACAACGTTTCCATTCGAACAAAAATTGTATGAATTGGCCCTAAAGAGTTATCGAATGAAAACTGATTTTTCAAAATTTCACCCCACTTTTTCACCCCCACAATGAACTTCCACGACTTTGGCGCTATGGACAAAAATAAAATCCGGATTTTTCTGAACATTTTGTCTCCCGGCGCCGACCTTGTGGGGGTTGTAGTTTGGAATTAATCCACCCCCAACCCCTAAAAAAAACCCTACACCCCTATTTTTAGGCAAACTTGGTTTTAACACCCCTGGCACCTACAAAAATATCACCTTTCAAAAAACTAGCCTTCTTCTAATTTTTTCCGATTCCAATACACAGCACGACTGTACTATTTCGAGAAAAACGCATTGAAAGTTCGAACGCGGGTTTTTAGAGTGAAATTTTTCGATATTCATGTCCTACCGTTAATCTGCCATTCCTGCATTTTTTGCTTATCAATGTTAACCGTTCAAACTATTTTTTAAAGGAAAAAACGATTTTCTTTTTAAATCACAGTAGGATAAGCCCTTAACAAAACCCTCAAAATTGCTTAATTTTTTCCCGTCTAAATGAAAATCTCGCCTTAAGTCTCGAGGAAAAAGTATTGCGTTTGGATGCAGTGGAAAGTTTTCAGGATGATCGCGCTGATCAGCCTCCGATATACAAGCCCATTGCAAATGATTTCTCGAGACTGTGCCCGCGAGCCTCGATCGAAACGAGCGCGAAATACAGGGAGGATTTTTTTATTGCATTCCAAGCTGTCACGTCCCAGCGAAGGATTCCATTGGATTATCTCGACGGCACGTGCCGCTGTCTCTGTAGACCCCCGTTCATCAGGCACAGATGGAATGAAAAATTGTTCCGAAGCGTCTTGTTTTTTTTTTTTTTTTTCGTTGCTTCGCAGCGGAAGCTTTTTCTTTTCCTTGCGTATTTTTAATTATGTTGATGTTTCAATGGACACGCGCAATGGCTATTTTCGAGATCGGCAATGTCTGATTATTCGTAATTTGTTTCAGAAGCTGAACATGGCTACGCTTCGACAATGCCGATACCTGACGACCTGCGGGCGGTCACCAAAAGGCCAAAGACGAAAAAATCTCAGGGCAGCAGGTTCGTCCATAACAACGTTAATTAATAATCGATGCATTTTATAGTAATTTTTGTTTGTTTCTTCGTGTCAAATTCTTCACGAATTTGTGTCTCTTGGCCTATCGCTGGCATTGACATTTTCATTTTTTCCATCAACTCGTTTACGACGTTTCTCTTTCGTTTCTTTGTTCACGTTTGTGACGTTTTTTTTATAACTTTTTTTAGGAGATTCCAAAAAAAAAATCACAATTTATTTTGTATTTAGTTCTGCTTTATGACGACGTTTTTTTTTTCGGTAATATTTTTGAAACGAAAAATGTCCGTTTGCATCTTTTTATTTTGGCTTTTACGACGCGGGGTTTCTTCTTTTTCGTTTTTTTTTTTCACGAGATTTATAAAGATGTTTGTCAGCGTATGAACTATTTTAATCACGAGCGTCATTTTCGCTTCTTTTTTTTGACGTTCTTTTATTTTTAAATCTTTCGACCTTCTCTTCCACGGATTTCTACCGCGGAACTTATTTTTTTTTCTCTTTTTTTTCTGTCAGTATCAAAACGTGATTTGAAGAAAGAAAGAATGCCACGAAAAAGAGCGCGTGTCAGTCATGGCCTCTCGTCAGAATGGAATGGAAAAAATAAAGTTGGGCAGCATAAAACAAAGATAAAACGCGCGATTATATCGCAGACCGAGCCTGTGTGTCGCATCGATGGTCACGTACTCGCCGAATAATGCACGCCTTGTTTATACTGTACCGAACATAATGCTGTACCGTGTAGAGCCACATTTCGTAGATTACACGATGTATGTCGCGTATCCAATAAGAATCGATGCGAATACCCTCTTGAGCAATGCGCGCTATAGTGCATGCGATCCGTTACCTTCGCCAAACGCCACGTCTGCCTCCTTTCGAAATGTCCAGAAATTTGTGCCAATGCGGCACTATACCCCCCCTCTTGACTTGTCATTGTTTGCTTGTTCTAAGAAAATGCACGACACGAAACGGGGTAAAAGTAATTTTGGTTTACGTTGAATTCACTCGAATCGCGGGCTGTAGCTTTTTTTTATATTGCTTTTTCAATAAAAATGCGCGCTTTGTTCGAAATTGACTTTTTATCAATTAAAAAATGGATACCTGTATATTGAAGATGCCATTTTCACAATCTGCAAATTGACGCAGTGAAAATCCGTTGCGAAGCGAACAATAGAAATTTTAACCAGCTTTCGTAGAAAACGTGGGTGCTTGAATGAATATTTTTGTGCAGTTTTTTGTTGTCGTTCGTTTTCAGACCAAGGTCCAACCAAATAGCCGCTAAAATAACTCGCTCTTTCTGTTGCAGGACGACTCATAACGAGTTGGAGAAAAACAGGTGAGTTTTTGAAAGGTTTTTTTTTTCATATGAGTTTGATGTTTGTGTCGTTAAAATGCGATGAAAATATGGTTTTTTTTTTTTTAATTAATCGCGCAAACTTTGGGCAAATCTGAGCTACGCCAATTAAACGTTTTCTAAATTGGCGGAAAGAAATCGGCGGAAAGAGATTTAATATGGTAATGGAAATGACGAAGTAAAAATAGAAAAAATAACGTTTTCGTTGCATTTCAACGATGCAATGGAAATTAATACTTTTCAGTTTTCAAATTTCTTTTACCGACGGATTCAGCCCACCAAAATCACTTAAATGTTTTTTTGAGATTTCTACTAGAGAGTTAAAAAAACATTTTGGATAAAATAAAAATGCGTCGCGAGACAAAGGTCAAGATTGGATCAATAATGGATTGCGAGTTAATTTTCTTCGCCAATGACCGTTTCGGAAGAGCTCCTGCATTCGGGAAATGCCGTGTAGGTCTCAATTAAGGCGGGATATACATTTAGGCAGGAAAAAAATAAGCAATATTGAGGGATTTTTTTAACTAAGAAATAATTATTCTACAATTATGAAACTTTAGGTATACTTCAATAGTATGTTTAAGAATACAAAATAATTTTTTTAACATTAATTCATCATCAAAATGACGGATGAAATGATGTGACGGTATTCAAAATGAAGAAAGTGCAAATTTAAAGAAACGGCATGCATTTAAAAAAAAAATCAACATTTCACGCAACGTTTCTGTAAAATGTGGATTAAAAAAGTAGTTTGTTTTCCAATTTTTCAAAAACAATTCTCGTCAAGTAGAAGGTACCAATATTATCAATATTTCTACCAAGTTTCAACTCAATCGGCTTAATAATTTTTGAGTAATCCTGCACGCCAATTTTGATAAAACAGTTTTGAGAAAAACGCGTTTGAAGTTCACGCTCGCTCCGAATCCGAGCGGTGAGGCACAGCGTTGACGGGCTGTAACGTTTGAATTTTTTCGAATTTGAAACTTTGGGAAAATATTCTACATATGAGGCATTCCACGTCACTTCAACCAGTAAAAAAAAATCCACAAATAATTTTGAAAAGTCGAGTTACTTTAGTGAAAAAAATATTCACCGAGTGTCGACATTTTTTGTTAAATTTCTGACGTTTTTTTCTCGTTGATTACCATTTTTTAACATTATTCTATTGAAATGGCTGTATCTTTGACAGGATTTGACGTATTTACATTCGTAAAAAACGAAAATGTGCGTCTTTTTCTAGCCTTCCAGAAAAAAATTAATTTCGATTTTATCGAGCAAGTCGAACGTCCGTTTCAGGGCAAAATATGCAAAAATATTTTTTTTCTCAAGGAAAGACACTCGTTGTTTTCTTTTTAAGAATATCCCCGAATTGTGAATACGAAAAACGGATTTTTGGTATTTTTTATATCATGGGATCCCTAAACGCCGTGAAGTAACAGCTATTTTTATTTTTTGTATTTTTTAAAATTAATATTCGCTTGAAAAGTGTGGAGCACTCGCTGTATGTTTACCAGGTTTTTGAAATACATATGACATATATGTCGTATGTATTGGAGCCTTGGAGTGCTCCACACTCTTCAATGGAATATTAATTTAAAAAAATAAAAATAGCTGTTACTTCACGGTGTTTTGGAATCCCATAATATAAAAAATATCAACAATCCGTTTTTCATATTCACAATTCGGGAAAATTTTTAAAAAATAAAATAACGAGGGTCTTTCCTTGAGAAAAAAAATATTTTTGCATATTTTGCCCTGAAACGGACGTTCGACTTGTTCAATAAAATCTAAATTAATTTTTTTCTGGAAGGCTACAAAAAGACGCACATTTCTGTTTTTCACGAATGTAAATACGTCAAATCCTGCCAAAGATACAGCCATTTGAATGGAAAATTAAAAAAAATGGTAATCAACGAGAAATAACTCCGAATTTTTTTTTTTTTAATTTCGACACTCGTTAAATATTTTTCAATAAAGTAACTCGATTTTTCAAAATTATTTGTGGATTTTTTTTACTGGCTGAAGTGACGTGGAATTCCTCATATATAGTTATATCGTTTAAAAAGAAAAAAAGAAATCGATTTTCAGTTCGTTGTAAATGTATATCCCGCATTAACGTAGCTCCCCCTTGCTATCTTAGTGTCGAGAAAATAATTCTCACAACACATCGTAAAATACAGGAACAGTTGTACGTTTAGCGTTGAACTCTTGATTAAGTCTATACTCGAATCGCTGCTACACACGAAATAATCGTCTGTGCGGTCATACTCGTATAGTCTAACGCCGCCATACTCAAAATGTGCTTCGTGGAGCTCTGGGGCTTCGCAAGGTCTGTGATAGGATTCCGCAAAAAAAAACAACTTCATACTTCCCAATAAATAGAAACAATTACATCAATTTACAGTGGACTTAATACATTGATATGTAAAGTACCTATTTTTGTAAGATTTTCATTAAAAAATAAATGGGGCTGAAGTTTGCATCGTTGAAACGCAACGAAAGTTCCTTCCAATGTCTCACTTTTATTATTATCCAAAATCAAATTACGAAAATTTGTTTCTGATCGCTAAATAAGAATCCTAAAAAAATGATTGCGTCGTTTCAGTAGTGCAACTCTGCCAAAAAAAAAATTATGAAAGTGAAAAAAAAAATTATTTTCGTTGCATTTCAACGATGTAAACTTCAGTGCCATAAAAATAATCATAAAAGCAGGTTTTGCTTATTTCAGGGTTCTGTAAAATATTTAGTGTTTCAAAAGGATTCCGTCGACAAAAAAGTTTGAGAACCCCTGGTCTAAAGTATTCTCCTGAGCGACGATCGTGCGACTTTGCGCGGCTACAAAGTCGCTTCGAATTCAATCATTTTCATTATTGTGTTTTGCAAACAAGACGGTCAACAACTATTTTTGCCACTCTGCATAACAGTCCTCGGCTGTCTGGCATTTTTTTTTTTTTTTCATGAAAATATATCGATGCGTAAGATTCAAAGAACGGGGCAAGCGTCAGCGTTCGATGCAGTTGCTTTAGACTATACTCGAATAGCTCCGAACTTTGATACCAAATATCTCGCGTTGGTAACGGTAAACCTTGATGTTGAACGTGACGTTGAAGTTTGCATCGTTGGAAAGCAACGAACATTAATGCTTTTTAATTATTTACGTTTTTAGCCGATTTAGACTGTGGAAATTGCTGAAACGTTTTTACGTATCCTTATTAGAATTTACGACCTTAACTTGCAAAAACATTAATTTTACTTTCACTTATTTTTTTACTTAATTTACAAAAAAATTTAATTTAATTTAAATATACAGGGTGTCCCATTTTAATCTTACACCTGAATTTTCTCGAAAAATATTGCTCGGACGAAATATTGTGTGGAACAAAACTTCTAGGGATTGAAGGACGTTTGAAAAAAATTTATTTCAGGAGCCGAAATTCAAAACGGCGGCGTTACAAAGGCTGGCATGTTTTTTTCAAACGGAAACATAACTTTTTTTATTGCCAAAAAATTTGTCAGCTGAAAACTAAAAACTTTTGTTGAAAAATTTTTTTGATAAAGTTCATAGTTTTCAAGTGAGAATATCATTTTCAATTATTTCAGATGTATCCAGGATTTGTGTGTGTGTGTGTGTGTGTGTGTGTGTGTGTGTGTGTGTGTGTGTTTCTACCCATCGTGATCAAAGTTCGTCAAGGATTTAAAGAAACACGTTTTTGGGCCTGAAAATGGCACAAACGCTATTAAAATGGAAAACAACTATTTTTCATCGATTTTCCTCCAAAATTTTCTCATGAAATATCGTCCAAATTTGAAAACAAAAAAAAACAAAAAAAAAAACAAAATTTTCAACAAAAAAATTTGATTCTTTTTTTGTTCACATTCAACATTGAGCGGCTTGCCGTGAGACATTTAGTCTAATTGTCCCTACCACCGGTATTTGCGTTAGCCAAAGCGTAGGAGGTTGCATGGCTGATGGCATGAAAATGATGTTCTCACTTGAAAACTATGAACTTTATCAAAAAATTGTTTCAACAAAAGTTTTTAGTTTTCAGCTGACAAATTTTTTGGCAATAAAAAAAAGTTATGTTTCCGTTCGAAAAAAACATGTCAGCCCTTGTAACGCCGCCATTTTGAATTTTGGCTCCTCAAATAAATTTTTTTCAAACGTCCCCCTTCAATCCGTAGAAGTTTTGTTCCACACAATAGTTCGTCCGAGCAATATTTTTCGAGAAAATTCAGGTGTAAGATTAAAATGGGACACCCTGTATATATATATAATCTTTATTTTTATCATTATCCAAAGCCTTTTTTTGTAAATTAAGGTCGTAAATTCTAATAAGGATACGTAGAAACGTTTCAGCAATTTCCACGGTCTAAATCGGCTAAAAAAATTATACAATATACGCTAGACCGACACATTTTTTGGGGTTTTGGGGGGAGGTTATTTGCTAATTTTTTCATCCTCAGACTCTGTGTCCTAAGTGTCACGGTAATTGAGATATTAATTTTTTTTCGTTTCTTTTTTAAATTACCCGAAAATTTACCTTTCAACCGTCATAACTTCTTTATTTGTGGTTATAATACCACGAGATAAGTTTTGTTGTATTCTGCAATGTATGTTTATTATAAATACATCATTATTTTCACATTTGGTTAGAAAATTGGTTAAATGCAATGGGTTTAAAAAAATGACTCTTGAGCTTCGAATCTTAAAAATGTGTAAATGTATGAAAAATTTCGACTGCCAAATTCATTATAAAAAAAACTTATTCTCTTTATTTTTACCACATAATGACTGATTTCTTTGACATGTAGCACACCGTTGGAAAGGGTACAAACTAAAGAACTTTTTAACACAAACCTAAGTTCATAATAGCTTTCAGGTTTTTTAGAATGAATTTAGAAGTTTGTATTTTTCATATACATTTACGCATTTTTGAGACTTCGGAAGCTCATGAGTAATTTTCTTGAAACTAATTGTATCGAATAATGATTTATTTATAATAAACATACATTGCAGAATACAACAAAAGTTATTTCGTGCTATTGCAAACCCAAACACAAAAGTTACGACGATTTAAAGGCGAAGCTTCGGGTAATTAAAAAAAAAACTAAAAAAAAATCATATCTTAATTACCGTAACACTTAGGAAATAGAGTTTAAGGGTGAAAAAAGTAGGAAATAACCCGCCTTAATCGCCGAAAAAAATGTGTCGGTCCATGCGCCAAATACCCTTCACATCGTTGCATTCCAACGATGCGAGCTTCAACGTCATAAAGCTCCTCGGCATTCGACCAACCGTTTTCTTCATCCACTGTACATTTTAATGAATTCTATCGGAAGTGGCATTTGCGCGAGAAGTTGCATAATCTTTGAATTTATTTGCGAAATTGAAAACGAGGAACACGGTTCGGGCGTGCATAGTGTAGAAGGGCGAGAAGTCGAATGGAAAGAGCGAGTAACCGAGACGAGTCGTGTTACGTAACGGCGGCTGCAACCTCGATGCAACGAGTGCGGCTGAGCGGGGGCCGCACGGAGAACAGACGAGCGGTGAGTCTCGCGGGCGAATCGCGATGTTATATGCGTGCGCGAGCGCGCGCGCGAACGTAATCGTCGCGCGAAGCTTTTTGCAACGCGTAGCACGGATCGTTCCGCGTCTCCATGGCGTGTACAGCCCCGGCTATTTTCGTCTGGCAAAGTACTCGGGTCTCTCTCTATCTCTCTCTCTCTTACGCTGTGATCGCGGTGAGCGCGGAATACGCACGCGTTCCCTGCTCGTGCGAAGCTTCGATGCAGCAAAATTGCCGAACGAGCAAAAATCGCCCAAAATCACGTTCGCGATAATTTTTCCTTTCTTAAGGGGGGGTATACATTTATAACGATAAAAAATCGATTTCTTTTTTTCTCTTCAAACGATAGAACTATACGGGGTGATTTTTTTTTATCTTGAGACTGCTAAATATCTCGAAAAATAAGCCTTATACGATAAAAATTATCCAAATAAACTTTCAATAGTTTCCAAGGGGCAATTTAATCCTACAGAAATTAACCGCCTGCTGGCTCCCCTGGGGGTGGGGCGGGGGACTTTGAAATCTTAAATGGGAATCCCTACTTTTCATTACAGATTCGAATTATACATAAAAAAATACGTAACTTTTGTCTGAACTTTTTTTTTTTAATTCGGGATAGATGGCGCTGCACTCGGTGAAGATTGGGCAACCTTCCTTTTCTTCAAGGGAAATCCCCTATGTTTTATTGCATAATGGAGCTACGTCGAGGAAAAGTAACTTTTGTGGGAAACATGTTTTTTTAATTATCGTAAATGTCTACAATAATTTTGTATCCGTTCTTAGCTTTACCCAGGATTAAGGACGTGGACCTGACGGACATTTAATCCCTTTGGGGTGCTTCATTATTGTGAGTCCCCTTGCCTCTCACATTCGGGGTGTTTGATTATCGTGAGTCCCCTTGCCTCTCAGCATTTGATTCAATAAGTGTTCAAACTGATGACCTTCAACTTCGATGCATTTATCGATCCGTACTTCGAATGATTGTACACAACTCGAAAGTTTGTTCGCTTTAATGTTGGCGCAAGCATTTCTGATTCGTCCAATCATGTTTTCACGAGTTGTTGGCACTTGTTGATAAACTACAGTTTTTAAGAGAGCCAACAAAAAAAATCCGGCGACGTAAGGTCCGGCGATCTGGCCGGCCAATGTATCGTTCCGCCTCTACGAATCCAGCGCCATCTATCCCGAATTAAAAAAAAAAAGTTCAGACAAAAGTTACGTGTTTTTTTTATGTATAATCTGAATCTGCAATGAAAAGTAGGGGTTCTCATTTAAGATTTCAAAGTTCCCCCCCGCCCCAAGCCCAGGAGGGGCGGCAGGTGGTTCATTTCTTCGGGATTGAATTGCCCCTTGGAAACTATTGAAGGTTTATTTGGGACATTTTTGTCGTATAAGGCTTGTTTTTCAAGATATTTAGCAGTCTCAAGATAAAAGAATCACCCTGCATAGGTCGAATATTTTCCTAAAGTTTCAAAGCGAAATTCGATAAACTTGAAAGAGCCCCGTCAATGCTGTGCCTCACCGCACGGATTCAAATTGAAGGTCGGCATGAACTTCAAACGCGTTTTTCTCAAAACTGCATTATCGAAATTGGCGCGCAGGATTACTCAAAAACTATTAAGCCCATTGAGTTGACACACGGTGGAAATATTGATAATATTGGTACCTTCCACTTGACGAGAATTGTTTTCGAAAAATTGGAATAAAAACTACATTTTTGATCCACATTTTACAGGAATGTTGCGTGAAATGTTGATTTTTTTTTGTAAATGCGTTCCATTTTCTTGAATTTGCATTTTCTTCATTTTAATTACCGTCACATAGAAACTATACGTGTTCTAACTGAACAAATGTGTGAACTTTTTTGGAAATTAAGGGAAGGGTTTTCAGCGTGAAAAAAAACACTTTTTTGCGATTTTTTTTTCATCTATATGGATAGAGTAAATTTATTGAAACCTTTTGTACATTGTTAAGTGTCATTTCAAGAACATTCCGTGAAATTTGTACGCGAAAATATCCACAAACATGCCGGTGACAAAGCTTTTCCAAGAACGCCTTTGGAAAAACACGATTTGCGGTATTCACTGCATCTCTTTGATAATTTTTTTATTTTTCATTTCTAAATTTTCTGGTGGTCATGTAAAGTGAAAAGTTATTTTTCACGAAAAATTCCGCCATTTTGGGGGTGGAAAACCCCCTTGATGTAAAAAAAACTCAAACTAACCGTTGGTATTTTATATGTAGAAAGTGAGTATCAAGTTTGAAATAAATCGGTTATGTAAAAAGTTGTTTCGAGAAAAACGCGGCACCGGCTTGTTTATGGATATTTTTGCGTACAAATCTCACGGAATGTTCTTGAAATGACACTTAACAATGTACAAAAAGTTTCAATAAATTTACTCCATCCATATAGATAAAAACAATTCGCCAAAAAGTGTTTTTTTTTAACGCTGGAACCCCTGCCCTCCCCTTGAAGTCTACGGGAAGCTAGACTGCACGCAGATTCGCAACTCCCGCGGCGACCTTCTTGTAACACTCTGCCACAGCTCCGTCATTTTGATGATGAATTAATTAAAAAAAATTGTTTTGTATACTTGAATATACCATTAAAGTATACCTAAAGTTTGATAGTTGTAGAATAATTATTTCTTAGTTTAAAAAATCCCTCAATATCGCTATTTTTCTGTCTAAATGTATATCTCGCCTTGATGATTGAAAAATAAAAATGCGGGGTCGCGTCCGCGCGTTTCGCGAATGACGCACTAAATGACTCTTTCGTAGCTTGTTAGGTACGCGTATAATGTCAACGTCGAATCGAAACTTAATTGCTTTTGAAAAAAAAAAAAAAAAAAAATAATCACATTGTTCAGTCTTAAGGCCTTACCCCCACTTGTAGCGCAAAAAAGGCCTTTTTCATGAATTTTTTAAAACAAAACTACAAAACTTTTTTAATCGATCAATATACCATCTTAAACAACACATCTTGAAGAACTTTCAGTAATTTTTTTATTGAAAAATATTACATTGTTTAGTGGCAAATGGCCGTCAATGAAATAATGATTTTATATACACGGTTTGCGGTGACCAACATTGCGGCGAAGTGGATCATCTGAAAAAAAAAATGCGGATGGATTTAGTCAAATACAAGTATAAACTAGTCTTTAATCGAAGGATTTTAAAAAATATTAATTTTTCACAAAATGGCGGACAGTCAAAGTTAATGGTTCGATTTTAACGAAAAAAACGGCCGTTTTTTGGCTATAAAACGGCCATTTTTTTTTCGAAAAAAAAAAAAAATCGAACGATTAAAGACTACATTTTTATGTATTAAATAAGCCTGCAAAATTTCAAGAAGATCGGTTCATTAGTGTTCGAGTAATCTTGGTCACCGACTTCGGAAATGCCATTTTGAGAAAAACGCGTTTAAAGTTTCAATTATCCGGTCGTTCACGCAACGGATTCTTCTCTTTCAACGCTCATATCTCAGTCAATTTTGTTCGGATCGACTTGAAATTTTCAGGACATATTCTCAGATACTTATACTTCAAAAAAATGCAATAAAAAAATGGATTCATTCAAAAATCGCAAGTGGGGGTAACCCCTTAAAATGTACGAAATTTTTCTTTTCTCCCGTACACAAGGAACGTCAATTAAAGTACGACGTTTCGGCAAATTGCAACGACATCGTCTTGAAGAGGGGAATGATGTTGAAGTTTGCATCGTTGGAATGCAATGGAAATCCTTATCTATTTTTAATTTTCGCACTTCTAGGTTATGGATCCCTAATAAGGATATTGAAAAATAATTCAATGATTTTTATAGCCTAAATGTGGCGAAAAAATTAGCGCAATGGGGAAACAAATTTGTTGCATTTCAACGATGCAGACTTCGAAAAATTGCGTCGTCGTTTCTATCGTTGGAATGTAACGAAAATCCCCATTTATTTTTTTATTTCTTTAACTTCAATTACAATCCAAACTTTTCTTTTTCATTTTTAGGTTATGGATCTTTGATAAGGATCGTGGCAAATAATTCTATCATATTTGCAGCCTAAATGTGGCAAAAAAATTAGCGCCACTGAAAAAAAAAAATTCTTTACATTCCAACGATGCAAACTTAAAAAATGGTGTTGTAATTTGCATCGTTGGAATGCAATGAAAGTCCTTATCTCTTTTTCAATATTTCCTTTTTCATTGCAGTCTAAACTCCTCTCTTGCATTTTTAGGTTATCTTTAATAAGCATCTTGACAAAAATTTTAATAATATATGTACCCTAAATGTGGCAAACAAAAGCGCAATGGGGAAAAAAATCGTCGCATTCCAGTGATGTATCTGGACAATTCAATACAGTATATACATGATCTAGACAATTGAATACAGTTGCTCGCGAAGATTCGGAGATTTCCAGCTGGAATTTTTTTGGTAATCCTCGAGCGAATTAGCAATAACTCGTCTTACGCCACAGTCGTCATTTAATTGAACTTTGTATGTTCTTTTTTGTTTCATCGAATAATATAATAGCGCGAAAAATAAAACAAATAAAGAGGCAAAACCAGAGTGATGATTTTGATCATTCCGGGCAAAGGGAAACAGGCGCAATTTCGTGTTCGATTTAGCTGGAAGCAAGGTGCCTCGTGTTCTTTTATCCACATTCCCACAGGGGAACCTCCCTTTTCTATGCGAAATAATGAGCACGGCCAGGGTGTAGAAGCAGAAGTCGCCGTGAGCAACCGGAACGTTCACCATTCTACACTCCTCCTGATTGCTTCTTTTATTTATCTTATTTAGTCGCTCATTCCCCTTTCGGGCGTAGTTACGTATACAATATACGTGGAAAACGATCGAGCTCCCAGCGATGATACACCATTACCCGACTCGTTCTCTCTCTCTCTCTCTCTCTCTCTCTCTCTCACTCTCTCTCGCTTTGCCACATCCTATCCAAGCGTCTACATGAAAATACTTGCCCGGCTTCGAGCGCAATTCTCTCTTGCCCCTGGCTGTATCGCCGCACACGAGCACGCGCGCACGTATTCGTCGGTAAAACCGCAGAAAACGTTTATCGCGCCCTCTCCCACAAAGATAGAAGGCTATTTAAGATAAAAATATATTACTTGTTTTTTTTTATCGCACCTCTGGAAAAAGAGGTGCGTATGGTGGTTACGAGGAGTGAGGAAGGGTGCAATTGCGCAGTTGTCGGTCAGAGAAATGCTGTCGATGAGTAATTAAGCGATAAACCCACTTGCGAATGTTCATTTATTCGAGTATTTCGCAATCCCTTGCTTGGCGAAGTACTTTAATGTGCTTTAAGTTGTTTGATTGAAATTATTCAAGCGGAGAAGCGTTGATGCGAAGGGTCGTAATTATTTGGAAAAAAAATGATGTTGCCTCGTTGTTCAGAATAGTGGATTTGGTTGGATTTCTTTGGTGGGTGCAGACATATATCGTAAAACGGGGTTAAATGACATTGAGGGTAACTTTGACAGTTTTTTAAGGTACTTTAAAGCGCTAAAATACGGTTTAAGCATGTGCGCATTGTGTTCACATTTGTTGCGTTTAAATTTGTCGTTCAAGTTTATCATAATGTTCCTAAAGTTGATAGTAATGTTGCTCAAGTTGATTTTGATCTCAATGTCAATTATAAGACTCATTAAGTGTCTATAATAGCACCCCAGGTACTTGATATTTTTATTTAAAATGTTTCCTTAATAAAGATGACAAGATGCATAAAATATGAATTTTTTGTTACCAAAATGTAAAAGTAGCCCTCAATCTTTGACGTAAGTTGCATTTGAATGCCTTGTTAAATAAACCCCACACTCGAGGTTACTTTGACACTTAAGGGGCTATACCAGTGTGAACGCTTAAAGTTTGGGTAATTTTCGGAAATTTTTTGCAAGAAAAGTACTCAATTAAATATTTCGGAAAATTAAGTATATATTTGGCTATACTTGACCTATATTACATAATTTTTTCATAGAAAAATATCGAAATCCAACAGACTTATGCGCCGCCTTGGGAGGCTCCAAAAAAAAAGTTCCTCCACTGCTGACATGATTCGTGACATGAAAATGCCGTCAAACTGGAGGGTATTTCCTGTACAATGACGTAGGATTTTCGAAAAATATTATTTAGTAACAAAATTGCGTAGTTATGAAAAATAGTCTGTCTTCTTGCCTATAAAATGGTGGTTTTTTTCATGTTAAATCGTCAATTTTCATCCAATCAAAAATATCCTACGTCATCGTAAATATATTCTAGAGTACTCAGTTCAAATTTCAAGTTTGAAAAATCTCATTTCGCGAAAAACGCGTTTAAAGATTCAACTATCGATCGAACATTCGGGGAGTATTAGAGATACGGCGTTGAAATTTTTACAGGATATTCTTGGAAGTATAAACTGTCGAAAAAGGCAAAAAAATCGATTTTTTGAAAGTATCACACTGGTATAGCCCCTTAAGAAGAAACATAAAATTGTGGGTGGAGGGCGATTGGTATTCTTATACATTTGATAGCCCAAGGACACATTGTTCTATTGGAGCAAAAAAAGTTGGAATTTAGGATGTTAAAAAAAAGTTATCTACAAAAAACTTGCAAAACCTGCTCAAACTAACCCCATTTTACGGTACGAAATGTTTTTTTTATTTTTGGTGAGCGGAAATTTTATTTTAAATTTCGCAACAATCTTTGTTTATTCGTCAACATTTGCTGTCAATTCTTCATTTTATCATATTTGTTTGCAATTCTTTGGTAATCGATAGCAAGTGTAATCGTGAAAAAAGACAAAACAAAAATAATGATTTTCATTCATTATGGTGTTGAAGTTTGCATCGTTGGAATGCAACGAAAATCCTTCATTATTTTTTTATCTCTACTTTTATTACAATCTGAACTCTTATATTGGATTTCTAGGTTATGGATCTTTAAACCTCCTTGGTCACCGTGGGTAAACTTTATCCAGTTAATTCCAGTTATTTCAATTAAAGGTCCCTCTCTCCAGGAGGCGAAGGTTTGAATTGCCACTATGCCATTATTTTTTCCCTAGAAGTACCATGTCTGACGAGTATCCTGTTCTAATTTTACTTGAAAATGTCGAAAATTCAGAAAGATATGTTTTTTTTAAGTCAAAAGGGGTATTTTTTTTTACAAATTGAACTATTGACGATTAAAAAAAAATGTCATCTGAATTTTGACATACTGACTTTTCACACATGTTCTAGAATGTTCAAAGTATTTTGTAGTATTTTTTCAATCCCGATCGGACCGATAGTTTTCAGACAGCAACCATTTGGAACTTGGCCGGGTGAATTTTGCGAAAGAAAGATGTTGAAAGATATTTCCATTATACTTGTAGCTTAAAAGTAGCAACGAAAAAATAGCAATAGAAAAAAAAATTCGTCGCGTTCCAACTTCAATACCTTCATTCTTTCGTCCCGGGAGAAATTGTCTTTGTTATCTTTCGTCACGGGATAATCGTTTTCAATTATTTGCTAATTGAGCAAGCTGCTGGCAATTTCTTTTTTTTTCCGCATCGTATACAAATTTTATCCGCGTTACTTTCGTTTCTTGCAATTTGATGTGAATTTCTCTACGGAATCAACTTTCAATTAAATACTTCGATTCAGAAAAAAAATGGGATTTTATTTGTCCTTCCAGGCGGATAGTTCGACATGATCTTTTCGTGGGTTAGATTAGGTAGAGATCCGAGATATGAAGGAAGGAGAAGAAAAATTGGTTGGTCGCGGTCTCTCGTGTACAATCGGATTCCGACAGCTATTGCTATCTTCGCCATTGCCGCCTGATAATTTGAACAAGTGTGCCAGTCGCTTCTGTTTGGACAGCTGTTCCGAGGTCAAGTTCAAGGTCGTACCGAGTAAATCTTATCTCTCGTGTGCGATGAGCAAACGATCTAGGCATTTAAATGCTACGGGGAACGTCGCACGTAAGTTACTCGCTTCAAAATTAATTTCGTATTCATCCGGCGATCGTAGAAAAAGGGGAAGATTACGAATTGCATTTTTGTAATAAACCATGTCAGTATGACTCGTGTATATGATTCGTTCGAATCAGCGCTTCTACCGAGTAAACAAACACGATGAGCACACAAAAATGTTTCGGCGATTCGGGTGGAATTTCTTATTCGTCGCAATGAAAGTTTATCTCAACAAAGTTTATTTCAACGAACTCTCACACTACAAGTGCGAGGGTTTTCTTTTTTGTTTTTGCATTGTTTTCTCGTACGAACGCGAGAAATGAAGCGAATCGTTGGTGAATTGTTTTTTTTTATATGGTAGTAACAAAAATGTCGCAAATTTCGACGTAAGTCGTTTGGAGGGTAAACAGTTAATTATAAGATTTATATCGATAGTCAGTTTTTAGAAAATCGGACATGAGGAATTGCGGAGACTTGAAGAACTCGTGTTAATTTAACAAACAATATTCGCCCGTCTTAGGCAATTTCAACTTCTTTCAATTTTATTTTCAATTTTATTGTTCTTTCTTTCTATTTCATTTTTAATTTCATTCTTCTTGCCAATTTTATTTTAAATTTTATTTCTTTCAAATAAAAAGTAAACAGTTTTGTATTTGAACATTTTCAAATAAAAAACGGTTTACTTTTTCTTTGAAAGAATAAAAATTGGAAAAAAGAATAAAATTGAAAACGAAATAGAAAGAATAAACAATAAAATAGAAAATAAAATACTTCAACAAATTTTTCTCCAAATTCTGTTCAATTCGAAAATTTTTAAACGTACAGGAGCAATTTTTCCACGGAGAAAAAGAATTCGATAAAACACCAAAGTGTCGCGAAAACGAGTAAAACTCGCACCGGACGAAACATATACGAGGCAAGTTGATTTTTATTAAAAGATAAAAACAAACTTTTACGCGCTTGATTCAAATTTGTTAAATTCTCAAATAATAACACACATCCGAGGCAATTCGACGCACGAGACCAAGCCCCGGGTCACTTCGATTCTTCGTTCCTCTGGCATCCTCGTCGCAGGATATGTGGGAGAATTTAATAGAGGAAAAGGCTGTTTAGTGCCATTCTTTCTCTCCCTCTCTATCTACTCATCTCTCCCTCTCTCGCTCTCTTTGTCGCTATTCTTTGCCGTCTCTCTTTTTCTGCGTACGTTTTCGCTAAGTGTACCGAGGCGAGAAGTACGAACTCGACTCGTATGAGACCCATGAAATTTCACCCTCCAACTTTCGCTCGTTCCGACACGAGACATAAAATATTCCTCTGCGGTGCTGCTTCAAAAGACAGAGAGAAAGAGAGTGCACGCCGTGTCGCTAAGCGGACGTTCCACATTTGCGCTACTTCCTCCACCCTTTGCATTTGCAAACTCATCATGCGATGAAAAAAATTCACGCCATGTAGTGCAGATATATATATATATATGTATATATATATATCTACACTGCATGGCGTCAATTTTTTTCTTCGCATGATTATGATATATATATATATATATATATATATATATATATATATATATATATATATATATATATATATATATACACACCTACGTTACACGAGCTGAATTTTTTTTCTTTGGTAGACACTATTCCCTTTGGTACTTTTCAACATACATTTTGTTAAAAAAAATCATACCTGTCTGGATTTTTTTTCTAAACTTTTATCCGAAGTAAAGAACGATCGTGCTTGAAAGTCAGTTTGTTTGAGTCGCGGACGTTTCACTTTTGCACTACTTCGTCTACTTTTTGCATTCGTAAACTCATCTTGACTATATATATATATATATATATATATATATATATATATATATATATATATATATATATATATTAGACTGATTAAAAAAAAAACATGATTTTTTTCCTTCGGGATTCTCGTGCTATTGTTGGGCACTAATAAAAGAAAATTTCTCTAAAAAGATGGGCGCGGTCACTCAATTTTTAGAGGTGGCTATCTCGACTTTTTTGTATTTGAATTTTTTTTAACGAACGTATTGCATTTAAGCATAGTCACGGCTTCGGGTTACGGATAAAAATCACATCCAGCAGCTATTTCGTAACAAAAATAAACTCTAACAATTTGAAAAGATTGCAATATTCACAATTCAAATCCAGGTAGATCAATAATGGCGTCTATACTACTCTCTTTATTCATGTAGATTTATTTATACGCATTAACATTTCGCACTTTTTACGAAAAATTAAATTATAAGCTTTTATTCATAAATCATGTATTTACATTTTCAAAATGCTACACTTATATTATCTTCAAACTCATTTATATTTCTTCCCAGCCACTGTGCATAACATCGCGCATCGTGGTGTTGTTTTTTTTTCAATGTGACTCAATTAAAGACAATTTTAAACAATGGCTTGGAAAAATGAAGACAAGACAATTTGGCTAATCGGCAAGGAAATTCCGAAAATGAGTACCCGTCATTTACCGTCAAATCGGAAAGTTTTGAGTTTGTTCTTTTACAAACATAACAGAGAAAAACTGACCATACGTCGAAGTGCACACGAAACGATGAATGAAGTTTTCGAACAATGGAAATGTGCTGAAATTCCAACACGTCGATTGGATAACGCAATCTTGAAATTAATAAAACTCCACCTAGTCTGGAAAAAACTTTAAAAAAATCGGGTTTAAAAGAAGTTGCCGTCACAATGGAGAAATAATCGAAACGTGTGATAGCAAAAATAACCGCCCAAGTTCGTTAACATTTTGGGCAGAACGAAAATGTGCAACGTTGAACAGTTTGTCCACATCTCTCTTAAATTTACTCTCCTTCAATATTTGTAAGGGCAAATTCTTTTTAACCCGATTTTTTAAAAGTTTTTTCCAGACTAAATGGAGTTTTATTAATTTCACGATTGCGTTATTCAATCTACGCGTTGGAATTTCAGCACACTTCCATTGTTCGAAAAATTCTTTCATTGTTTCGTGTGTACTTCGACGTATGGTCAGTTTTTCTCTTTTATGTTTGTAAAAGAACAAACTGAAAACTTTCCGATTTGACGGTAAATGACGGGTACTTATTTTCGGAATTTCCTTGCCGATTAGCCAAATTATGTTGTCTTCATTTTTCCGAGCCATTGTTTAAAATTTTCTTTACTTGAGCCACATTGAAAAAAAACAACACCACTTACAAATGCGCCAATACAAAATGGCGCCACGGATGCGCAGTGACTTCCACAGTGGTATGCGCGATTTTATGTACAGTGGCTGGGAAGAAATATAAATGAGTTTGAAGATAATATAAGTGTAGCATTGTGAAAATGTAAATATACGATTTATGAATAAAAGCTTATAATTTAATTTTTCGTAAAAAGTGCGAAATGTTAATGCGTAAAAAGAAATCTACATGAATAAAGAGAGTAGTATAGACGCCATTATTGATCTACCTGGATTTAAATTGTGAATATTTCAATCTTTTCAAATTGTTAGAGTTTATTTTTGTTACGAAATAGCTGCTGGATGTGATTTTTATCCGGAACCCGAAGCCGTGACTATGCTTAAATGCAATACGTTCGTTAAAAAAAAGTCGAGATAGCCACCTCTAAAAATTGAGTGACCGCGCCCATCTTTTTAGAGAAATTTTCTTTTATTAGTGCCCAACAATAGCACGAGAATCCCGAAGGAAAAAAAATCATGTGTTTTTTTTTAATCAGTCTAATATATATATATATATATATATATATATATATATATATATATATATATACCAGGTGTGTAAGTATGAAACCGGAATTTGCCCATAGGTGGCGCTAGATGTCGGTGCAGTTACCGACACATCACGTCAGCGGTGTCTTGTTATTGTATTGATATCCGACAAACATTTCCAACTCACAATAACACGAGTTTCATTCAGTAGCATCAGTTTATTAGAGATAAACATGTCGAGTTTTGTGCCAACAAATTACGATTTGCCGACAGCACTACTTTTCTGTTTTCATCTGAAGAAAACCGCAGCCGAATCGCATCGAATGCTTGTGGAGGCGTTTGGTGAGCGTGCTCTCGGTAAAACACAGTGTTTCGAGTGGTTCAAACGGTTCAAAAGTGGCGATTTTGACGTGAGGAACGAAGAACGTGGAAGACCACCGAAAAAGTTTGAAGACGCTGACCTGCAAGCCTTGTTGGACGAAGACGACGCTCAAACACAACAACAACTGGCGGATGTACCTACGGTAA